>OV651822.1:38250720-38541815 GCA_927349885.1 Psylliodes chrysocephalus
TTATGTCCATCGTCCATCCTAAAATTCTTAAGCGATATATATTATTTATTATTTTTGAAATAAAAAAGAAGCTATCCACGGATCGGGATCGGTTGTTTTCGTGGTTATGACATAGCTATTTGACAGTATGACAGTTGACGTTGGAGTAATATTTTTAAACGCTTTTACTAATACAATTCGGGTTCATCTATATGAATCACGTGACTAAACTCTGACATAATTCTAGATTGAACTCCGAGTAAGTTTATAAACACACCCCTGTAGGTGTCTTATTAGTTTGAAGTTTATTATGATTTGTGTTCAAATACATACTAGTGTCTACAAGATAATTCAAACTTTAAAATTAAGTGTTATAAAGATTACTGGCTAATGTATTTAAAAGAAAGTAAAAAGAAACTTATTCTTCATGGCTATTGTGATTATACTAAACCCAACAGGTAAGTTTAAAGTTTAAAAATTTGAAAAATTACATTAAGTAGGCTGTGGTATTAATTGTCAAACACACAAGCAGTCATTTTGTAAAATTTTATTTTATTGTAAAATTGTACTGAGCTCGCAAAAAAATGTGGTTCTAGTGATTCCGAATGTACGCCTCCAGAAATAGCAGAAGCTGCTAAAAACACGTCGCTCAAATTGTTGCCTGCTAAATCCAGAGTAAGGTATCAATATGCTTATGATCAATTCATTAAATGGAGACAAAGGAAACAAATAAAGAGTTCGTTCTCTGAAAATGTTCTACTGGCCTATATGAATGAATTTTCATCAAAAGTAAAAAGTTCGACTTTGTGGACACAATGTTGAGAACTACTCTGTCTATTGAACACAATGTTAATATTTCTGTGCCTAAAATTAAAGGCATTCTTAAAGAAAAAAAGTGATGGCTGTAAACCAAAAAAAGCCAAAGTCCTGTCGCGACAAGAAATAAATAATTTCATAGAAACAGCTTCAGATGAATTATATTTATTTACAAAGGTGAGCAAGTTTAATATCTATTATTTTGTTCAATGTGTGAGTATTTTTTATTATTTAAGGTTGCACTTATCCTTGGAATATCAGGAGCATGACGAAAGCAGGAGCTCACACAGTTGACTATAAACGATATAGAGGATTTGGGTACAGCAGCTGTGACAAAAATAGATAACACAAAAAACCAAGTATCCAGAAAATTCGCGATTACTGGACCGTTTTATACTATATTTAAAAAATATGCCAATCTTAGGCCACCAACCACTCAACTAAAGTTTTTTCTTAATTATAAAAATAAAAAATGCACCCAACAAGTAGTGGGTATAAACAAAATAGGCAATGTGCCAAAGGTAGTGGCAACGTTTTTAAATCTTTGGCCACACCTTTAGGCGTTCTTCTCTAACAATTTTGGTAGATACAGGAGCAGATCTTGCTGCATTAAAGCACCACGGGGGATGGAAATCCTCTACTGTGGCCGAGCAGTACATAGATAACTCTGCAATTAATAGATTAATGACTGCTAATAAAATAATGAACACCATTCGCAGCACAAGCACATTCAACGAAGAAGTTGCATGTAAGAACATGCTGAAACTACACAAACCAGATACAGTGCAAGTTTGTGTACTTCATCTGTGGAAATATAAGGTTTTTTCGTTCGCTATTGGTACAGTGTCTACCAGTGTCAATTACACGCCAGATGATCAGCTGTATTGTGATGTAATATAAACCAATGAAAGCTTTTGTGCTGATCGATGTAAAAATAACGTAATTTGTCATTTATTTACCAATGATTTGCTGCATTTAACATTTTATTGTTTTGTTTACTTTTGTATAAATATTTATAGGTTTGTTCAAACATGATCCAAACTTTTTAATCATAGGCATTTAAAAGGTTTATTCTTGTTTAAAACACTATCTACACTTCTACAGGAACGAACCTTATTTACCATAGTTTACTTGCGAAATTATTCTTTTTGCGCATGTCGAGTGTAATTCACTTCTCCTAAATAGCTGGAGGAGAAAGTGTCCTCCACCAGTGGACATTACACCAACCACCGGAAGGTGTAGTAGGTTTTACACCGGGAACGAACGATAGTATAGTGTCCGTTGGTGTATAGTTCATTTCTACACCTGTGGGACGAACGGAAGAACTAATTGTTATACCTACAAGCAAGGTAGACCTTAAGTAGGTTTTTGACTGTGGTAATCTTATTAAAAACCGCAGAGTAGAGACTTATTTCTACATAAATTGTATTTAACTACTATGAATTTTAAGGCATTTGAAAAGTAATCGGAGTCGCAGTTTTGGAGACGATGACGTTAAATCCATTTAGGCAAAGTGCTACTTTTCCTTTATTTATTAAAGCTCTAGGGGGGGGGGAGGTCGTGTCCTCTGCAACCCTAAAATCCGCCACTGTTAGTAGGTGAAAACGAAACTGAACTTTGTTCCGTCTTTTTTTAATAAGGCTAGATAATTTGCAGATATTTCACATGTTCTCTTCAATTTTTATTTTTTATAGACATAGTAATTATTATATTATGCTTCCCACAGTGAGTCTTCAACTCCCTTGTTGTATTTTACCTTTGTCTAATTCTGATGTCACCTTCATGAGCTGCAGACAGAATAAATTCAATCTTTTCTAACCATCATTAAACTTCACATTTATTTTTTATATATTTTTATAATTTTTACAAGGATTTCTTCTAGTAATTTTTCTACATATTTTTCTTTGCCTGAGATGACCTTATAAGGTCGGAAGCACTTGCAAGTTTTAAATATTTTATGAAAACATCTAATTAAAGATTCTATGTGGTTGATAGACTATGTGCTTTTCTCGTTTCTTCGTGATTTTTCTTTTGTCACCTGACTGTACATTCGATTATCTATGTTATATATAACTCATTTAATATTACCTTATTAAAAAATTAGCTGAATCTACCACGATTTATTGTCTTTTCCAAATCATTGTTTTGTTCAGATTTGGAATCAATACAATAACATTAAACGATTAAAAACCATGATTGCATTAATATTGATGGTTATATACAGCTATTACCTCAAGGACCTCAATGTCTAATGATTTACTGTCTAAAAAAGGTAAGGATCATATTAATCTGTCATTGTTTACCTAAATCAAGACAAAATTATCGTCACGCAAATTTTTTTTATTTATATCATATATTAATTAGGGAAATTGCCAAGAAAATGAAAAGCCGGTTATGTAGAAATTATGCCACTGAAAGGTATTGCAAATAAACTATTTTACGCATTTTAACTACAAGAAATAATTCATTAAAATGAATGTTGCAATAGAACATAAAATATTTATTTAATAATCATTCATTGCGGTTTTATCATCTGCAGTAGCCAAACCTTTAAAATAATTTAAATACTTCAATGTACACAATTATTATATTAGATAAAACTTAATAGAATTTGTTTTACTAACTTTTATCTTCTATTTTTTCTTGTTAGATTTAGAACAATGTGGGTAAATTTATGAAAGATCTTAAGTTCAAAGAACCTTGCTATAGTTCAAGAGATGAAGTTAGGAGATGACCTGATAAAGAAAAAGGAAAAGAAATATAAAACATAAAATATACAGAAAATAATACGTACACAAAATGGCAGATAGATACTAGGAGGATCAAAATAGAAATATTAATCACTTTTGTATCAATTAATATAAATAATAATAATTTAAACAGAAATGTTAAATATTATTTAGGAATCATAAGAATATGGATGATAAAAGGCTTCTTTATTTAGAGTTCAATGACATAGTAGATTTACCCATGTTTATTGTCCCTGGCTGACATTCCGTTATCTCTCCTGGTGGGAGGAAAAAAGCTAATAGGTCTTTTTATTTTTCTAGTGGCTTGAATTAGAAAGTAATCTGTCTTCTTTTGGTAAGAGATTCTGTAGGTATGAGTTTGGTATTTATTCCTTGAACGCTTGAATTTCTCTTCTCTGTTTTTGAGTTTTATTGTTTAAAATGGCTCTATCAGATGGATATCTAGATTGCTGTCATCTTCTTGCTCTTCTTTTATCTCTAACAATTTCTCTGATCTACACTGGGTAGTTTATTAACTTTATCAAATAGTTAATTTTTTTGTAAGCAGCTGATTGAAAAATTTTAATAAAGTTCTCAACTTAACAAGTTGTTCAGTTGTTTTTATACATAAGTTTTGTTGGTAAGAATAGGTCGGGTTGCTATTGTACTCAAGGTCAGAATTACGACTGAAGGTTTACCTGTACAATGAATAATTGCAATTCTATTGACGAATAGCTTTCCTTAATCCACTACCATGGTCGTAGTTAATCTGGATCTTCAGTTAACATGTTTAGCATTAGGGTCCCCCCGATGATAAACCTCTTTCCAGAATGTTGCAGAAAAGTTAGATAGGCTTCTTCCTTAAGAATGTGCCTAGGTGGACAGTAGCCTGCACCAATGTTTAAATTCTGTTTTGTAGACTTAATGCCTACCACTGTAAGTTAAATACCTACCCGTTGTAAATGACATTCTTCAAAATGATTATTGATTGCTTAATTATAACGGCACTACCACCTTTGGCTTGTTCATCTGGATGGATAGTATGGTATATTTTATAACGTCTTGTTTTAATATAAGGCTGACTTGTCTTTGTCTCAGTTGCTCTCGGTTGCTGGTTGCTAAGGTTGTTAAGAAGGCTTCTAAATAAAAATTTTTGTTGAGAAGGCCAGATACATTTCATGTAGTGATACATTTACTTCTTGGGTATAGCTTCCCTCTGGCTGTGTCGAATCTTTCATTGACTTGTTCAAGAGTTTTCTGTATAAGTTGTAAGACATGTAGTAAAATTTGTCAATAATGAAGCAGATGAGGGTTCTGGTGGTACATTTTGGGATATTTGTGAAAAAGAAACCACACGTTATTAATTTTAGACCACGTACTACATCTTCTTTACTTACTGTGTTTTTTAAAGAATGGATTTGCCAAGGGGCGGCCCCACTTATGACTAAGTAGTAACATACCTAGCTAGCTTTGCAGGAAGACATAAATACTCACGCAAACATTTTTCTGAATGAGAATCGGAAACCTGGTAATTAAAATAAAATATTTTCTCCTAAGATGTACCTACTTATATGTAATTACATTTTCTATTACCCATTACACATCTATTATAAAATGTAAGATACAAAATTAATATATAATTTCTGCGGAATAAGAAATAAGGTAACTACACTGCGTCATTGGAAAAACTGTTAATATTCAAGACAAAAATAATTTAACTGTAATTATAAACGTAACTGGTTTTTTAATTATTTTAATAAATTGATGATTTCTTGGTCTTTCACAGTCAGTTTATTGTGCCTAATTATACAGAACAATTTTTAAATAATAATTGTGTTTTTGGAAATATATTAGTTATCTAATTATAACATCAAATATTTCATGGAAAATCAATCAATACAAAATAACAAACATATTAACAAGTAAAAAATTATACGGTACTGATTCTTATTGTCAACGTGATACGAATTAACATTTTAGTGGTGCAGAAAATTCAGGAATAAATTCCTGAACGTCCTTAATAAGTG
The DNA here is from genome assembly GCA_927349885.1 of Psylliodes chrysocephalus. Classification (NCBI taxonomy): domain Eukaryota; kingdom Metazoa; phylum Arthropoda; class Insecta; order Coleoptera; family Chrysomelidae; genus Psylliodes; species Psylliodes chrysocephalus. The sequence goes on from OV651822.1 coordinate 38,256,272, forward strand.
AAAACAAATCAATGAAAAATTCTATATATCGAACCCACACCAATGGTATGTCATATCAACATCCTAACCGCTAGACCACAGCAGCGCATGCACCCAAAGATCTAGGTGCTCCGTACGCGACAGCAACATTATCTAAAGCATAAACTAAAGGGCGATATTTGCGTGATTAAAAATATATTTTTTGGTTTTATTAAAAGTATAGTAATTTAGTTAATAAGCGAAAAAATTATTTTTCTATTTTTATATAGTTTTATTACTTTAGATACTATCACTTGAGTAGGTGTGCATTTTTGCTGGGGTAAATGAGAAAGCTACTGTTCACGTGGACATTATTTCTGGAACTTAATTTTTGAAACAAAATTCCAGTCTCGGATTTAAATTTTGTTAATTATTTTTCTTGTTCGAGTTTAAAAAAAAAAAGTTATTTAAAAAGGATATTTATTTTAACGACTAGGACTAAAAACAAACAATTAAATTGTAAATATGTTATAAATAGTATTAAATATTAACTTCATAAATAATTTTATGATTGAGTTCTGGATCTTAAAAATACAAGATACTTTTTAATAGCTACAAAGAACTTATGCAGGTCGCAGTTTCCTCGGCTATGAGACAAAACATATACCTAATTAAAAAAAGAAATACATTAATATTTATTTTATATTTATAAATAAATAATTGAATTTATTTTGGAAAAACATATTGTACACATATTTATATATTTACTCTTCTAACTTTCATAGTAAAAAAATCGTGTATAATGCTTTCAAAATTTATATTAGTTGTAATTTCTTGTTCTATGTACAATATTGCAAGATTTTGTAGCCTTAAATCACTCATTGTAAATTTAATTTGGAGAAGCTCCTTTTGGAAGTAGCGACACTGATAACAATTGTTAAAAATTTTTTTAACAAAATTATAATGTGGTACAGAATTTTACAATTTATACTGTTGAATAAATTTTGTTAGATCAAGAGGGCCTTCCCTCGTTTTTCCAACGTTTTGCCTCTTCTTGTAGTGCAGATACAGCCATAAAAACCTGGATCTTTTTTTTCAATATGGAACTGTTCTTTATCAATGTCAATAAAGGCATTTATTTGACATTCAAATTCTTCATTTATATGGTATAAAAAATGCCGCCCCAAAATATGTGCCGCCCGGTTCTGGTAATCTTTAGGTAATAAATAAATGGACAGTATTTTTAATATTTTATTTAAATAAAAAGCAGAGTTGTTATTTGAAATTGGTTTATTTTAGTATAATAATATTTACAAATTGTTAGTAGGTATCTTATTTAACACTATATTATATATGGGGCTAATATTGAAGTAAAAGCAATGATCCCTTCAAAGTTTTATTGATTTAAATATATATTTTTAATTCTGTTTGTAATTTTCTATTCGAAGAAGCCATGATGAAATGTTTGTGTCAAAATAACGAAAACGGTTTCAACCGTTACAAACTCACAGAGTCGAATCATAGTCAAATGGCGGAATGAACATTGAACACCATGTTTCTTTCTTTTTTTTTTAATAAAAACTGAATCCTGAGAATATTTCAGTGCTTGAATCTAACTAAATAATAATAAAAAATAATAACTTGTCAACAACGTCCATTTCTTGTAATGACCTTCTTCGTTTTTTGTCTATTTGGATATTGGGATAATGCCATCATTAATAATTATTTATATTATCTCATAATACAGGGTGTTTCATAATATATGCGCAGGACTTCAGCACGTGATAGCTCGTCCAAAAATATGAAAAAACGTTACCCTCTAAACTGCACCATTTTCGAGATACAGGGTGTTCTACGCCACTGGAAAAAGTACGGTTTTGAGACGCCCATTTGAACCGCCAATGTTTTCTACATAAAATGTTGAAATACATGATCATACATACTTGATGAAACAAAATTTGATTTTTCTCGAAAACTGTCGACTTTAGTGCGTATGCCCAAGAGTACCTTTTTTGTGTAGAAAACAATGGCGTAGAAATTTTTTTTTCAATTTCAACACCCTGTATCTCGAAAATGGTGCTTTTTAGAGGGTAAGTTAATAGAAACGTTTTTTCATATTTTTGGACGAGCTATCACGTCCTGAAGTCCTGAGCATATATTATGAAACACCCTGTATATGTTGTTTGTGAAATATACCCAAATAATAATACAATGCGAATGAGAATCCATGGAAATATAATAAAGCACGTAGAATTGACAGTCTACGGATAGCTATTTCTTGACGTCCCGAGGATTTACTAAACTAGGCATACTTAAAACGTCCAGAATTGGTCCTAGATGTACAGACGATAAATGGACATGTAATGGACGTTCTTAGGAAGTCCTGTGCTATCTGGGATACGTACTCTCTCATTTTATTCAGCAAAAAATTGTGAAATTCGGAGAAAATTTACATTTTATTTTTTATACCTGAAAAAATTTTTGCCAAATACTTTGTTGACGAATCTAAACAAAGCGCTAATAATTTATCTTATTATTGTAAAGAAAAAAAAACTTGATTTCCGTTAATTAGGTGTTTTGTTGCAAACTTGTTTCTTTTTTGAAATTCCCAGGTAGGTACTGATCAGACTAAGATTCATAATATTTTTAAGCAGCGGCAATTGTTGTTTTTCAAAAAAAGCAATTTAGTATCTTCTAATGACTCGATACATTTGATTTAATTGAATTTAAAGTGTATTTTTCAAAACAACCTGGTCGTCAGAGATTGCTTTTATTATTTAAAGATCCGGTACCAGAATTTGAATTATTTTGATGAGTTTATTTTTCGTTTTTTATGTATAGAATTTTCAATTTATTATATTTGGAATATTAACTATTATCATTTGTAAATAGGTTAACAGGAATCGGAACTAGACCTAAACGAATTAGTTTCACTATGTACTATATAAAAATAACAATAAACAACATATTGTATATTTCAAATTTTCTTCTTTACTTTGAAATGAGAATATAGCTATTTGTGTATTAAGAGCGAAAAGTGATACTTTGCCGCTTAAGACAAAAAGCTGCCGCGTGTTGCGTAGCGGATCGCGGCAATTTGTCGAAAGCGGCAACGAATTTTTCTCTCAAAATGCACACAAGATTTTTTTTACGATCACATTATTTTAAGAAATATACAGGGTGTTGCCGAACTTGGCGTCCAAATTTGTACAGCAATAAATCTCATAGTCGGGGAGTTATCTCTGAAACAAAAAATGGTGTATACAGCAAAACGATGAATGTCATAGCTAAATAAATCAAAAACAGTGTGCGATATGAGTGAAGAAGAACAAGAAAAAAGACATGACGTTTTTAATATGATATTATGCAATAAATGTGGCACAAAATGGTTACTAACTCATTTTCCTTAATATTCCTCCTCTAAGTGTATTTTGGTTTCAAAACTTAACATTCAATTTACTTTTAATGACCCTCATCGTTTTTGCTTTGGGCTCTTCTTCTATTAATTTTCGTTTAGGTATTTATTATTTAAATTACGGCAATATTCTCAAATACTAGTCTTTGCTAGTCTTAAATAAAAGTAAATTAATGGACGCCCCCTTAAGTAGTGTAATGTGTTGCTAATCTACGTTAATCCTTAAAAAAAGAGTTGATATTCAAAGTCAATGTTAACTTGGATAATAAAAGAAAAAATATTAAACTAGATACAAATAACTTCAAAATCATTGATTAAAAATAATTAGTATTATAATATTATATCTAATTTAAATTAGGCGGTAAACGTCAACTTTGCGGTTAAATTTTGAAGCGCAAAAGCCTACTTTGGATAGTGATCGTAGACAAAAGCATTTCTTTTTGTTTAAATTAAATATAATAACTAGAATGAGGATATATAATGCTTGGCATTCTATATTGTACTCTTCACAGTTTAACAGACCCCCTTAACCCACATTTTCAATCAAATTTTTTTCAGACTCAATATTTCAACCCCACTTATACCCCAATTTTGATTCAGATTTTTTCAGAATCAATAGGCATCATTCCCCTATAGAGCTTGATTTTTACTAAAAATTTCATGATGATATCATTTTTGGTGTTTGATTTCTATTATTTATTTCAGCCCCCTTAACTTCCCCATTTTCTTCACAAATTGTTCTAAAATCAATCATTTTTGTCCACTTATAGAGCTTGATTTTTGCTTAAAAATTTTATTTTGATATTATTTTTTGTCTTTGAGATAATTTTTTTTAATATTTTAACCCCTCCTTATTCCTTTATTTTTACTTAGATTTTTTTTTCAGAATCAATAGGCTTCATTGCCTTGTAGAGCTTTATTTTTAATTAATATTTAATGTTGATTTCGCTTTTATTTTTAATTTTTATATTTTAACTCACCCTTAAGCCCCTTATTTTTAATTATAAGGTTTTTCTTTATATAGAACATGATTTTTGCTAAAAATTTTAAGTTAATATCATTTTTCGTTACTGAGTTAGGATTTTTTCAATATTTCAACCTTTGTTGTCCCCCCATTTATATTCAGATTTTTGTTTTCGAATCAATAGGCTTTATTTCATTATAGAGCTTTTAATTCAGATTTTTTTCAGAGTCAATAGGCTTTATATTCTTATAGAGCTTAATTTGCACTAAAAATTTTTTGTTGACATCGCTTTTAGTTTTTGATTTACGATTTTTTTTAATTTCAACCCCCTTAACCCTCCATTGTTATTCAGATTTTTTAAAAATCAATAGACTTTGTCCCCTTATAGAACATGATTTTTTATATAAATTTCAAGTTAATTTTATTTTTGTTTGTTTTTGAGTTAAAATTTTTCAATATTTCAACCCCCCATTTTAATTTAGATTTTTCAGAATTAATATGCTTTATCTTCTTATAGAGCTTGATTTTTACTAAAAATTTCATCTCGATGTCGATTTTTCGTTTTTGATTTATGATTTTTTTTTTAATTTCGAGGCCACGTTTTTAATCAGATTTTCTCAAAATCAAAGGGCTTCTTTATCTTATAGAGCTTGATTTTTGTTAAAAATTTCAGCTGATATCTTTTTTCGTTTTTGAGTTAGAATTTTTTTCACTATTTCAACCCCCTCAACCTCCATTTTAATTAAGATTTTTTAGAATCAATAGGCTTCATACTCTTGTACAGCTTGATTTTTACTAAAAATGTCATGTTGATATCGCTTTTTGTTTTCGATCCAGGATTTTTTTTTTAATTTCAACCCCCTTTAACCCCACATTTTTAATCAGATTTTTTCAAAATCAAAGGGCTTCTTTCTCTGATTATTTTTTGTTTTAAAAATAGGTTATTTTTAAATATTTTAACCCCCTTTAAACCCCTATTTTTATTAAGATTTTATTCAAAATAGCCAACAACGGGCCAACAACGGACCCAGGTCCGTCAGATTTACACGGTGTCGTATGTCTACCGCGTGATGGAAAGCAAAAGGGGATACTTCGATACTATTTGGCCTGACCCGTGGTGGGCCCGATACTATATCGTTTTTTTTTTTCGTGAATTTGCAAACTTAATTTAATATTTACTTTAACACAAGCAAAGCATATTTAATCTTGCCAAGACTGTATAACATTACCTACTATTGACAGTGGCCTAAGGTTGTGTTAATGGGCCACGAAGGACATCAGGGCAATAAAAGACCGATAAATTAATCCGAGATGACTCAGATAATGCCATGCCATGTCTCAAACCATTCCACAAAAGGGAAGAACTTTTTTTTAGGTTTCACCAAGAAAGTGCCTGATTTTGGTGAGGACTTTTTTACCCTTGTTATATAAGGGCCCTTGTCAGTGTTTTTGACCCGGGGCCCGCCATGGCTCTCGGCGGCCCTGCGGTTAACCTTAGGAAAAACGACAAGTCTTCTTAGACACTGTCGCCTTAGCAGGCACATGAATATCATTTGCTATTGATTATTGCGTACCTGCATTAATAATAATAATTGTTCTCCTGTATTTAACCTATTACATCTTAATTTTATTATTTAATCTTGTGGTGTCAATTTCAGAAATTATCTAGTTTAGAGAATTTTGGGCAAATTCACACTGCACACCATATATTATGTTTTGTAAGGTTTTAAGCTGTGACGAGACAAATAGTTACATCATCCTTATTTACATTGAAGTTACCTTATTTGTTTATGGTGTATCTTATCTTAATTATTACAAAAACTATAACATTTTTGCCTTTACTAAAAATTATAAATTTAGGTAACTAGGTTATTCTAATTTTCTTTGGAATCGATAATTATCTGCATATTTGTACAAATGATAAAGGCATATACATAATTTACACACTTGTTCAATATAATGTATTGAATTACTTTCTGGCAGAGTTTTTAACATTATCATTGTGATATAAAATATTTATTTTATTTATTAAATATCAAGCTACATTGTTTAAATGGATAAAAAAGATTAAATTGGTTGACATGGTTAGAATTCATTTGGGAATATTGATTTATGGGTTCCAAATTGAAAAAAAATTAGTTTTTATGGCGTATTTAATTTTAATTTGTTGCAAAATTAGACAACCATATTATTCAAAGGATATTTGCATATCTTTTTTTTAATTTATTTAGTACTTGCATATATTTTTTTACTGTCTGGCCTTCTAGAATAATTAAACACACTCAGCAATATAAAATTCAAAAATATTTCTTCTCTTTCTTTCCCTTTTTGCTTTTTAGACCAGGTTCGATAATTTTGTAAATGGTAAAAAGTGAAAAAAAAATTATAGTAGAATGAAACCCGTTAAAAAAGGACGAGAATATAACAAAAATAAATCGAAAAATAATTTACGGGCGATCTGAGGTCGGGAAGTGGAAGGGGGTGAGTTTTTAAGGGTAAAAAACGGTGTATCTCGATTTCCGGCAAAATTACAAGTCTTATGGAAAAAAATTAAATGACAAAGTTGTAGGTAATAAAGAGACCTACAACTTTTGTAATTACACTTTTTTCATATAACCTCAAAATTCATGTGAAAAATTCAAATAATCAAATTTTTGGTTTTTTGTTTTTATCTTATGCAAAAAAATTTTTTTTCACGAAATTTGGTAAAAACTAACCTTTTTATGTCCTAACGACACTAATTTTTTTGATTTGAAATATTTAGTTTTTCACCTTATTTTGACTTAATATCGAAAAAACACCCTAATTTTCAATCGAAGATTCTCGCGTCAAAATATCAGCTTTTTAAAAAAAGTCGGGCAGTGTTTTGTTCGTTTAAATCTCTTCTTTCTGACAATCTAAAAAAATATATACATTACTATGGTATATGTTCTCAGAAAATGCAAAGAAAAGAAAAAAACTCGAATCCGAATTTTTTTTTTAATCACTATGTACAATTTCGAGCTATTTAGTAAAATTTACACTTTAATTACTTAAAAAACGTAAGATTCTATGTTGCATTGATAAACAAGAAAATACAAATCGAAATATACTACTATAATTAATAACCAAATAAGTTAATATTTAATAAGATATCTACAATATTTTGTAGAAGTTGTAGAATATTCTTTAAATTATGTGCATAGATGCCTATTTATTGCTATTATAAGATAACTTATATATCGTTTTTCATGGGTACCCCGAAATTAAAAAATCAGTTACTGTGACAACAGTACCAACATCTACTTCAACTAAAAAAGGAGAACGTAGTCGTAGAAAAACCTCAGAAAATATTCCAGAGTTTGATTATCAAAACCATACAAAAATACCATTTCTGCAAGAAAAATTTTTATCTAACGAGAAAAAAAAGGACAAAATAATAAAAACGTTAATGAAAAGATTACAGTCACAAGGATTTTCCTGTAAACAAGCAGAAGAAGATGCTGATGCAGACATTATTAAAACTTCGATAGAAATTGTTGTGGATCAAGATATTGATCTTTTGGTCCTTTTGAATCAATTAACTTCAAATAATCATGACATTTATTTTCTCAAACCAGGTTCTGGAAATGTAAAAGATCTATTTTTCACGTCTAATAGTTTCAAATAGGAATCCTTCAAAAATATCGTTGCATTTCTGCATTGTTTTTCTGGTTGCGATACAACATCTGGATTTGCCGGAAAAGGAAAGGAGAGTATTGTAAATTCATTATTAGATGATAAAAATGTGTCAAATTTGGCCAATATTTTTAATAAAAAAAAGCAAACAAAAAGATATCGAAAAAAATGGATTACAATTAATCAAATCTATTTGTAAATGTAAAAATGATAATATAACACTGAATCAATTAAGATTTCAAAAATATGCAAAAGGTGCAGCAGAACAATATTGTTACAGAGCATATTATCAACTTCAAACTTGGCTAGGTAACGAACTGATAATAACAGATTGGGGCTGGAAGCAACATCAACGTAGGAATATGCCCAAATTTACAAAGAAGGAGTTAATTCCGGAAATATTGCTCAAAACTATTTGCTGCAGCTGTGAAACTGCATGTAACAGTTTAAAATGTGGCTGCCGAAAACATGGCTTAAAATGCACAAATTTGTGCTCAAATTGTAATGGTTCTGAAAAATGCACCAATGTGGAAGAAAAAACCTACGAGGAAGTTAGTGATTCAGATGAAATTGTGGATGAAAGACCAATTCAGACTAAAAATAATATTGGATACGAAGACGGTGATGGTCTTGAAGATTTCGAATATCTACTATAATCAAGAAGAAGATGAAGAAATGCCACCGAAGAGACAAAAAGTAATGGATAAGTGATTAGGGTTCAAGATAAGATTTATAAATAAGAAGATTAATGCATTTTAAAATATTATTATGAATAATAATAATAATAATCATCAGTATAAAGTATCTAAATTCAATAGTACGACTTACATTTCTATTAATATATTATGAGATTTTCTATGACATAAATGTAATTAGAATTTAATAAATAAACTTTTTGACTAAAAAAAATTGCAGCAATCACATTTTTTAATTGAAATCCCCCCTTTAAATCCTATCTTTAATATTTAGAACAACTATTTTTGCATGTTTCTTGCAATTTTTATGATTTATGGATTTGTAATTTTTTTGTTTATCAATGTAACATAGAATCTGACGTTTTTCAAGTAATTAAAGTGTCAATTTTACTAAATAGCTTAAAATTGTACATAGTGATTAAAAAAAAACAAAAATTCGGATTCGAGTTTTTTCTTTTCTTTGCATTTTCTGAGAACATTTACCATAGTTATGTATATATTTTTTTACATTATCAGAACAAAAACTCCCCGATTTTTTTAGAAAGCTGATATTTTGACGCGAGAATTTTCGGTTGAAAGTTAGGGTGTCTTTTCGATATTAAGTTAAAATAAGGTGAAAAACTAAATATTTCAAATCAAAAAAATTTGTGTCTTTAGGACATAAAAAGGTAAGTTTTCACCAAATTTCGTGAAAAAAATTTTTTTTTGCATAAGATAAAAATAAAAAACCAAAAACTTGATTATTTGAATTTTTCACATAAATTTTGAGGCTATTTGAAAAAAGTGTAATTACAAAAGTTGTAGGCCTCTTTATTACCTACAACTTTGTCAATTAATTTTTTTTCATAGGACTTGTAGTTTTGCCGGAAATCGAGATACACCGTTTTTTACCCTCAAAAACTCACCCGCTTCCACTTCCCGACCTCAGATCGCCCGTAAATTATTTTTCCTTTCATTTTTGTTTTATTCTCGTCCTTTTTTAACGGGTTTCATCTTACTATTATTTTTTTTTATTTCAAAAATTATCGACCCTGGTCTATTTGTCTTTCTAATCGACTTCTATTCTCTTTATCCACGTTTTTTTGGTCTCTTTTTAAATACGTTCGTTGTGCTCTTTATTCGCATAACATGGTCATGCCTATACTATAAGTGTTATTAAATTTTTAGTATTTATTTTTTCCTTTCTGACTTGCTTTGTAATTATTATTTTAATATTTTTTATTTTTTTTTGTTTATTCTATTTTGCAAGGCTATATTGGATATATTGGATATTTTAAATTGTATATAAAGCTTAGGTATTTTTATTTTCATGTGACTGAATTTGATTGACCTAACTGCAATGGATGGTCCTTCCCTTCCGCATCAAAAACTTTAAGGTGTCTAGGTGTCTAGTGTTGTTTTTATGATATCAGAAAATAATACATGGATCGTGTGGTTATAACTATGGAATCTAAATCACTAATTATTCTTAATCATTTATAAATTAAATCTAAATTACCAAATCTTCTTAATAATGTATAATTTAAAAAGACGTGTTACTATATTTTAATTTGTTTAGAGAAACATGAATAATTAGTACTAATTGGGAATAAAAATAATATCATTAATTTTAATTATATATTGATTTATTAATGTTAAAATTCATATAGTAAAACTTTCTAATTTGTACTATTATTATTAAACCTGTTGATATTCATAATCTTTAATAATACCAATATCCGACGTGATATGGTAAAACAAGAAATTTAACGAAAATGGCACCTTAATTGATATAAATTCTGTAGAGTAGGTTAGAAACATTGTTTTATGTGCGACTACATTAATTTGTAAAAATGCTCGACAACACACCCTTTGGAAATTTTGATTTCCAATATTTAAACGGTTAAATAATTTGATCTGGAATCTGCGGCAGTTTTTCTGAATATCGAGAAAGCCTACGACAGCGTTCGGCATAAAAGTCTACTTTTAAAACTACATTAACTAATTCTAAAGTAATAGAAGTCCTGACAAAAGAGTATCGCATTTTTAGTTACAGTTTACACGAATCTTCTAATTTCAGTTGCGCTTTGTTGTTGCTTAGCAGCGTAAACTTTATAAAGTTGCGTTTACAAGAATACAAGAAGTCACTTTGAAAAAAAATGAAAATCATTAAATAATTCCTAAAAATCATTATTTGGTCATAAAAATCAATGACTGTTTCTCGACTCGTTTTGTTCGATTTCAAGGTGTTCCACAGGGATCTAATGTATTTCCATTATTTTACAATATTTTCTGTCACTACTCTTTATAACTCAAATAAGTTTGAGCCTTACATTCTTTAGTATGCAGATGATACTACAATAATCTCACACGATAGAAATATCCAAAAAGTGGTAAAAAATTTCCAAAGAGTTATAGAAGTTTTATTATTTTGAAACCTCTTTGCAATAACTTACCGAACATTCAAATCATACCTAATTCCTATAATAAAATATTAAAGCATCACATTGGACCAAACACAAAATTACAACTTATACACTATGTCCCAAATTGGTGGTGCATGTATTGCTATCTCGGTTATTATAAGAGCTACAAAATCGGTTAAATGGGCAATGTTTCTCAAGATTCTATTACCATTTCAGAACTGCTATTATATTTTGTCAGTTATTTTTGGTTTTTGAATAAATCGCGAAAAACCAAAATGGTTTTTGACAGTCCTCCGTATCTCGATTATTTGAGAACATACAGTATTTTGGTTCTAGATATTCTATGGGCACTTTTTAAGGTCTTTACAATAAAAAATAAAACAAAAGAATTTATCCTCCGTTTTTGAGATATTGATTATAACTCTGTTTTTTCTTATGGACGCTATACTGGATTTTTATTGCATTAAATAGAATTGTGAATTCCTTTTTCAAAAATGGATCACAACATGGTACTTTCTTTCAAATCATTGCTGAAATAAATAAATCTGAAAATTTCCTAATTAATTTTGCTGCTCTGCTCAATAGGATGAATAAAATTCTTCGTATTTGTAACGTTTATTTGCAAGCCTTTATCCATAAATCATCATTTAAAAGAATGTCTTAAGCGTTTTCAATATGTACCTATATCTGTTTTTTTTGTCTATTTAATATTCCTCTTTTTGTAAATTAACTTACTCAGCTTTGGGTAGAATATGAATGAGTCAATAAATGATACTACTAATTTATCAAGGGTGCTATGTAAAACAAATCGAGTTGACAGAAGTCTATATTTGTATTAATTAGTGCAAGAGAAAGCAGGTATTAAAAAATGTTTACCAAAAGTGAAAAAGCCCGGTGCGTTTTACTTTATATTGAAAGTAGATCAATTACACATACACAAAGAAGATTTAGAAATATGTTTTGAAAAAAATTCGCCAACCAGAAATTCTATTTTAAACTGGGTAAGGGGTCTATTCTGTAAAAATTCCTTTATATTTAACGGCCTTTAAAAATATTGGCGGCCTTTAAAAGTATATTTGTATTCGTTAATTTACTTCTGTCATTTAAACAGATTTCTTTAAGATAGTCCTCTAATGTATTTTAAAGATCCGTTTAAATAATGACAGAAGTAAAGAAGAAAATATTTTTAAAGGCCGTTAAATATAAAGGAATTTTTACAGAATAGACCCCTAAGTCAGTTTAAAGAAACGGGAACATTAGATAGAAAAAAAAGACAAATTGAAAACGCTCAAGATATTATTTTAAATGATGTTATACAGATAAGGGAAATTTTAGCAAGAAACAATAATAAAATATCTATTAGAAAAATTGCCCAATCCATACATATGTCAAAGAGTAAGGTGCATAAAATTTTAAAAGTAATCAAGTTTAAAGCATATAAGGTTCAGACTTTTCATAAAATTGAAAATCATGCATTTGAAAAGAGAGTTTTTATATGTGAGACGTTATTAGATTTATTTAGACATCAACCAAATGTAAATCTAATAATGTCAGATGAAGCAACGTTTCATTTAAGTGGACGCGTAAACAAACACAATTGTAGGATTTAGGGTGACGAAAATCCTAGAGCTTTCAACGAGTTTGAAAGAGATGCTCCCAAGGTATGGTGTGGTGTGTCCAAAACCAAAATTTATGGACCATTTTTCTTTCAAGAGGAAACAGTATATGGAAACAATTACACGGATATGCTAGAACTATTCTTTTATCCTCAACTAGAACAAGAAGAAATACTAAATACTGTATATTTCCAGCAAGATGGTGCTCCACCGCATTACTCTCTTGTATCCAGGAATTGTTTGAACTCACCTTTGGAGATAAATGGATAGGTCGGGCTGGTCCCATCGAATGGGCCCATATTTTCCGGATTTACCTATATCAGATTTTTTTATATGGGGTATGTTAAGGAAAGATGCTACGATCCAACACCTACAAACTTAACTGAACTGAGGAATAATATAATTCATGTGTTTAATACAATTACCCCAGAAATGCTGCAAAATGCATTTACAAATTTTTTAATGCGTCAGCATACATGTATTGAACAAAATGGAGGCCATATTCAACAATTAATTTATTAAAGTTTTAGTACATATTTTTTGTATTCAATAAAAATTCAGATAGGTACCAACATGGTGGGACACCACTTACGCCACAAAAATCCGTGTGGTATGAGGTGCTCCCCTCTGTCTTTATAAGTAAAATATCATTACTTGATATTATTCTAAAATTTATACCTAAGGGACAAGGCAATGAAAAACAGTATCTTATCAATGATCGTTTGTAAAACGTCAATTTATATTTCGATATGTGCCACCAAAATGTAATAAACACCGTTAACATTGATTTAATTACCTAAAATTAAAACCTATTAAAGCAATAAAAAAATTATAAAAAATTGACTTTTTTTAAAAGGCGAAGAAATAAACTATCTAATGACTATGAGAGATACGAAATGTTTCATTCGCCATAAGACCTTAATCTGAATTTAATTTTTTTTTACGAAAACTCTACAAGTTTAAGATTTGGCAACTATATCAGAAAAAAACTTAAACATTTCCAAGAATTTTGGTGAAATCTTTTATCAATACATTGCCTTACTCCCAAATTATAAGTTAATTAATTGTGATACTTTACGTTTGGAAGTTATTGACATGGTTGCATAAAAAAGTGAATGTTTCCCTAAAAAATAAAGTAAATGCTTACAATGTATACATTTTTGGAAAGGGGAGGAAATGATCTTTCCGAGGATGTTAAAAATTATAGGGTGTTCTATTTAAAATAAGCTCACAATTTTGGTTCAAAAAAGTTCGTTTTTTTTTTCGGCACTTTCCAGAAAAAAGTTACATATGGCAACAATGTCAAGAAAAACTTGAAGTAAATGTAGAAGGTCTAGTGAAAACTGCATCTCGATATCTTTTTTAATTCTCGAGTTATAAGTTGTTAAAATGTGTCAATTTATAGATGCACACCCTGTATTGTGATACATTTTTGAAAAGGGACTTAACAATTATATTTAATGCAATAAAAATCCAATATGGCGTCTATAAGAAAAAACAAAGTTATAGTCAATATCTCGAAAACGGAAGGAGCAATTCTTTTGTTTTATTTTTTATGTAAAGAAAAATGTAATAGCAGTTCTGAAATGGTAATAGAATCCTGTGAAACATTGCCTATTTAACCGTTTTTGTAGCTCTTATAATAACCGAGATAGCAATACATGCAGCACCAATCTGGGACACAGTGTATACAAAAACCATAAATAAAAAAGTAAAATCAAAACTCAAACAGTAACCAAAATTTACACACGTATTTGCAGACCGTTATAGAATACGTTAATGATAAATGTAAGAAACCATGTATAACTTGAAAATAGCAGTCCTAAACAAAAATGAGACCTTCTCCACAAATTATTTCACAAATTTAGTAAAATTCAATAGAATATTAGTATCTTTGAACCCACACAAACTCGTATACCCTAAAAAAGTCATATGGGAATGTGAATAGAAATTTATTATGAATACCAAGGATGACCCAAAATTACAAAACCCAAGCACAAAAGTTAACAACGTTACTTTTTCTTTTTAATTAATTTAAGATCCGTTGAATTAAAAGAGTGTTAGTACTTTTATTATTCAAGATATTGTTAAATTTAAATAATTGAACGAAAAATTTAAAATATTCTAATAATGTAAAAATGGTCTTTAGGTGATGGCCTGTTGGGTATAATAACTCAATAAAGAACGATTATTAATATTTTTATCTGTTATAATAAAATTTATTAGAAGAAAACATTCTTACCTCGTAAGCTAAAATAGAATAAACAATATTTATAATGAACGAATTGGTATGATATTTTTTAAACAATTGACTATTAATTTCTTCAAGGGAATTTATCACAGATTTCTTAGAAATTCTGTCAAAATAGAGGTTTAAAAGAGCAAATGTCATCTAGCCTGCCGAAATGATTTAGCTTTCTGTTCTATTTAGGCCTGGTGATGACACTTAAGAATCGAAACTAGGCTGTTAGTAGATACTAATGTCACATTTAATCTATCGATGACCTTTAACATGTTTTATGTATTAAGTGTCAATATATACATATATTTTATTTATTTTTCTACATGGCCTATCTAGATCAATGACATTTAAAAATCAAGTTACTAAATATTAGGATATACGAGTAACTGATTTTACCAAAAAGCTGGTATCAACCTTCATATCAAAGGCAGACGTACATTTGCAAAGTTGTCTTACAATTCTCATACTTTCTTATTTCGAAGGTGAAGGTATGAAATATATATTTTTTATTTAAATAACGTATAACGTTTACTTGTCCTGTCCTATCTTTTTGAACTATTTACTGCGACAATTTTTAGAAGGTTATTTCAAATTATATATTTCCAAAATTATTGAAAATTATTTAGCGGTTTACGTTTTTTTTTTTAGATCATTCATTAAGATTTGTATGTCATTAAATAAAATACATTTAAAACAAAATGTGCAAATACCAATATAGATTAGAATTACAAACAATTAATTAATTTAAAATAATTTGAATTTTAATGTCTTATTAAGCTGATAAAATAAAAATTAAGTAAGCCTACAGCCTTGAACTCCTTACGACAAGGTTAAGAGTAATAGTTATACCTTCTGCTGTCGAACTTGATGATATTGGTGATGTCGAGACTCACGTATATAATTATCTTTTCTACAATAATGACGATTGATTTAAAAGAGCAGGAATGACTTCTTCATCTCTTATATTTTTATACACCCACATGAATATTATCTAGTATACATACGCACAGATTACAGAACGAAAAAGTAAGCCATTGGGTTCCACTGAATGAATATAATTTTATATTTGTTCTAGTAAGGACTCTGTACGAATATGAAACCCACCAATCACAGTTCATATTTGGTAAACGGGCTATTATTATAATTTTTTAATTGTAAATAAGTGACAATTCTGTTAAACCAATTGTCAGTACATTCTTAGTTGCGATCAAAGAATTTAAAAATGATTAAAAATGATTAAAATGATTAAAAATGATTAAAAATGATTAAAATGATTAAAAATGATTAAAAATGATTAAAAATGATTAAAAATGATTAAAAATGATTAAAAATGATTAAAAATGATTAAAAATGATTAAAATGATTAAAAATGATTAAAAATGATTAAAAATGATTAAAAATGATTAAAAATGATTAAAAATGATTAAAAATGATTAAAAATTATTAAAAATGATTAAAAATGATTAAAAATGATTAAAAATGATTAAAAATGATTAAAAATGATTAAAAATGATTAAAAATGATTAAAAATGATTAAAAATGATTAAAAATGATTAAAAATAATTAAAAATGATTAAAAATGATTAAAAATGATTAAAAATGATTAAAAATGATTAAAAATGATTAAAAATGTTTAAAAATGATTAAAAATGATTAAAAATGATTAAAAATGATTAAAAATGATTAAAAATGATTAAAAATGATTAAAAATGATTAAAAATTATTAAAAATGATTAAAAATGATTAAAAATGATTAAAAATGATTAAAAATGATTAAAAATGATTAAAAATGATTAAAAATGATTAAAAATGATTAAAAATGATTAAAAATGATTAAAAATGATTAAAAATGATTAAAAATGATTAAAAATGATTAAAAATGATTAAAAATGATTAACAATGATTAAAAATGATTAAAAATGATTAAAAATGATTAAAAATGATTAAAAATGAATAAAAATGATTAAAAATGATTAAAAATGATTAAAAATTATTAAAAATGATTAAAAATGATTAAAAATGATTAAAAATGATTAAAAATGATTAAAAATGATTAAAAATGATTAAAAATGATTAAAAATGATTAAAAATGATTAAAAATGATTAAAAATGATTAAAAATGATTAAAAATGATTAAAAATGATTAAAAATGATTAAAAATGATTAAAAATGATTAAAAATGATTAAAAATGATTAAAAATGATTAAAAATGATTAAAAATGATTAAAAATGATTAAAAATGATTAAAAATGATTACAAATGATTAAAAAATGATTAAAAATGATTAAAAATGATTAAAAATGATTAAAAATGATTAAAAATGATTAAAAATGATTAAAAATGATTAAAAATGATTAAAAATGATTAAAAATGATTAAAAATTAATAAAAATGATTAAAAATGATTAAAAATGATTAAAAATGATTAAAAATGATTAAAAATGATTAAAAATGATTAAAAATGATTAAAAATGATTAAAAATGATTAAAAATGATTAAAAATGATTAAAAATGATTAAAAATGATTAAAAATGATTAAAAATGATTAAAAATGATTAAAAATTATTAAAAATGATTAAAAATGATTAAAAATGATTAAAAATGATTAAAAATGATTAAAAATGATTAAAAATGATTAAAAATGATTAAAAATGATTAAAAATGATTAAAAATGATTAAAAATGATTAAAAATGATTAAAAATGATTAAAAATGATTAAAAATGATTAAAAATGATTAAAAATGATTAAAAATGATTAAAAATGATTAAAAATGATTAAAAATGATTAAAAATGATTAAAAATGATTAAAAATGATTAAAAATGATTAAAAATGATTAAAAAATGATTAAAAATGATTAAAAATGATTAAAAATGATTAAAAATGATTAAAAATGAATAAAAATGATTAAAAATGATTAAAAATGATTAAAAATGATTAAAAATGATTAAAAATGATTAAAAATGAATAAAAATGATTAAAAATGATTAAAAATGATTAAAAATGATTAAAAATGATTAAAAATGATTAAAAATGATTAAAAATGATTAAAAATGATTAAAAATGATTAAAAATGATTAAAAATGATTAAAAATGATTAAAAATGATTAAAAATGATTAAAAATGATTAAAAATGATTAAAAATGATTAAAAATGATTAAAAATGATTAAAAATGATTAAAATGATTAAAAATGATTAAAAATGATTAAAAATGATTAAAAATGATTAAAAATGATTAAAAATGATTAAAAATGATTAAAAAATATTAAAAATGAATAAAAATGAATAAAAATAATTAAAAATTATTAAAATTTATTAAAAATGGTGGACAGCATCGTCACGTGAAATTTCTTAGGGTTACTGATTCTTCTAAGAGATACCATAAAAATGGCGCCATCTAAATCATTTTGTACGAAGACTTATCGAAAGATCATCATGTCATTTGCGTGACACCTATCGCACTTTCCACCCGTGTGTAAATATAAATGTACTTCCGCATAAGTTCTAAAATATATCAGACTCCTAATTTCTATTTTGATGTCCATATTAATAGAAAACTCGATTTGATGATTAAATTGTTAACTTGTTGATCTTAGATATTTTGTTTAACAAATTATTAAAATAATTTTAAAGTAACTACCTAAATTATTTTTGTTTTTTCCTGGTTCATATACATATTTAATTAAATAATTCAAGTTTCATAACCTTGATAGTGCAGGTCATAGTGTTCAACTTTTTCAAATTTGCATTTCGCGACCATGTCGTGACGCTGGTTCAATTCCGATGAAGCATCGTCTTTTTTATTTTTTTATTTTATAAAAATATGAAAATTAGAAAAATACGACTGTTGTTTATTTATTTTAATTGCATGTTATTTATCATAATATAACCCTACAATTATTTTTTTCGCTATTTATTTTGTACTAATTTACTTATTGTTCAGAAAAAACGTGAGTAGATAAGTGGGTAATTAATAATAATAAAAAAAATTTTGTTCACGGTTGTTCAAGGTTGTTTAACTTATTTGTTTTAAAAAATAAACTAATGAAAAACTGCAATGTATTCTAATATTAGTTTTTCTTTATCATCCTAGGAAATTGTTTGTGAATGGAATCACAATATTTTTAGTTTTGACAAAACACCATCTGCAAGTAAAACACTTATTACTGAGGCTCTTCCTATGAGGCTTCAGTATTGCATTCGTGCAGACGAAAACATTTTCTTACCCCCATTTTTTAAAACTTTTTTTCATGTTTTCGAAAATGCAAAAAAAAAATTTTCGTCTGGTCGCCTGTGTGTTTGTATGCTGGCACAATAACTCTAGAATGAAAGTTCTGATTGACTTGTGGTTTTGATTTTCTTGAATAATTACTTCTAATTTAGAACCCTATTGATTTTTAGAATTTTCGGTTCATCCTAACTACTTTAATATCAATTTCTTATGTGACAATTTTAGGAATTTTAATTATTTCTAACGTCAACATTCCTAACATTCTTTACATTCCATAAATTGCAAACATTCTCTAACGACCTGTCAAACAACAGCTGTTGATAGTACAGGTGAAATTTCTAAGGCGGGTTGCGACCTTCATACTTGCCATTTTGGAGGCTATTTTTATTCGAAATTAGTCGCCAAGCCTGCCTATTTATGAAAAATATATAAGCAGTTTCTTAAAAATTACTTTTTTATAGTGGTGCTAACTTAAGCGTACTACTATTTCGCTCCTAGCCACAAAAACACCATCAAATTTACTGGCTCTCTGACGCAACCCAATAGAATAATTAACCGGCCATTTTATTTGGCAAAAATCAGAATAATGTTTGGCTGTGCCTGTCAAGTATCAAGATGTCAACTGTGATGTGTTAATGTCTCTTAAATATCAAATTATTTAAAAAGGTATGCTTCTTTTGATATTTATTGCAAATAATTTGTAGTGTATCTCAATTCAGGCTTACCATAAATAAAGGTACAGCATTACAGATAATATAATGTTCTTATACAAAGCAATTTATATAATATTTAAAAGCGAGGTAGGATATAATGCTGTTTTTTTTGTAAATAATTTTAATTATAAGATTTTAGATTACATATTCAACCAGCCAACCAGCCAATTGTAAATAATAATTAGTAAACTCCTAGTCAATAATTTAAAAATGAATTTTCTTATTTTGGGATTTTAATGATGTAATGTGATCAACCGATTTCAAATTTTGATCAATTATGATACCAAGGTATTTTATTGTGTTTTTCATTTTAATTATAAAGTTGTCATTTATTTGTATGTTGAAAGAAGGCCTTTGTAAATTACATTACTCTCTATAGATCTACTTTAACACAAAAATGGTTTTGTGGCTACAAGTTGCTATAATCTATCGTCGCAAAATTATTAATAATTTAGACATAGTAAGTAGTATTAATATAACATCAAGGAAATGCGGGTAAAACGAGAGGTAATAACAATAAATTAAGGGTAATACTTAAAAGGGCAGGTTTAAAAAGTATTATCACAAGAAGTATATCCGTTCTGTTTAATTATCAAGTATTGTTTGAGGTTACTTTTGAGTACATTTATTGTTTTTTTTTTTTAAATTTCTGTAGGCAGTCTATTAAATTTTTTAAACCTTTAATAAAAATTGTATTTTGGGAACTTTTAATGATGGCTTAACGTACATGAAAGTCAGATTGGCTTCTTGTATTATAGTTGTGATATAACGAATTATATGAATTTTTTCTATTTTCATTTTATAAATAAATATCAGTCATATGCTAAACATAATTCTGAACTGAAAGCTAATTTATTTCTTTTAACATAGTTGCAATACTCATCCTTCTGTCCTTTATTAATAGAATATAAATAGGCGAAGTAAGGAGCCCAAATATTTTACATGAGCAGGGTTAAGGAGGTAAAGGGGCCAATTATTATTGGATAAATTGCTCGAACAAGTTTTTAAACCCTAATCAAAAGGCGATATAAAATGGTTTTAAAATCAAGGCTTGTGAAAATCATCACATGGTTTAACCTAAGTTATGCAAATACGTCACAAACCAAAAAATTCAACGTCCTAATACTACAATCGGCTTTCGGTCTTTCGTTCCAAGTTGAATCATTTCTCGTTTTACGCTACGAGTTTACCCTTGTGGGCCTCAGTCTCGATGGGAACCACTATTTTAGCGTCTCTCGAATTATTCTTTAATAAGGCATATAAAAATAAATGTAAAACTAGCCACATCTTGATGGAACCGTTATAGCCAGGTTTCCTGGTTTTACATTTTTTTGATAAACTTATTTTATGGTCGCAAGAAAAATATTGTACATCAGTTGTGTGTGTAAAATGTCACTTTCCACACTTGTTATGTAGTATACTATTTTCTTAACGACGAACATAGTCGACACTGGTTAAATAGAATAATTTATTTTCCACAATATCGATTGAATAATAGCGCATTGGCATATTATGTACCTATGGGAAATAATTTAATTTTAATTTTCATAATGTAATAATAATTCTAAAACCAGTTGCATTACTCTGAGTATACAATGGCCACTTAAAAAATAATTACATAAATTTTGTATGCAGTATTGAAATAATAACAAATACGTGATAATGTGATCCGTGTACTCTTTTAAATTACTATTTTTTTTTGCAAATCGTGTGGTATCTCCCTAAAAAAATATATTTGAAGTTTAGTTATTGCATTAATGTATGCAGCGTCGTACGCTTTTCAGTAAAAAATTATAAACAAATTAAAAAGAGTTTAATTTAGGCAAATTATTCATTTTAACAAGCAATTGTAAAGTGAAATAGTACTAGTCATTATCTACAAGATGTCTGTAAAAGGTTTTAACAAAAACATACCACATATTCTTTAGACCAAAATAAGTCGATATATAATCAGTGGCGGATTTGATCGTGATGGCTCCCTAGACCCATACTGATTTGCCGACTTTCTTGTAATGTCAAAATATAATAAAGAGTTATCCACAAAAACATTTCCTACACTCATTTTATGCAGGGTGTCATCGAAAAAAGGAGGTAAAAAATTCTTGGGGACAGTAACACTTATATATAAAAAATATGAAAATATGTTGAGGCAGATAGGGGCACTGAAGCTCACAACAACTAAAAAACAATGGGAAAAAATAAACTGAAAGTACTTTAAGACCTCTATAACTTTCCAAATGTAAGAGTCTAAAGACAAGATTAATTTCGTAATAACTATCCATATATTACTTATTTTTCCATGTGTAACAGTGAAAACGGAAATAATAAAATTAAGGGCCAGTTTTTTTACCTCTGAGTAAAGTTAAAAGTAACTAGTTGCTGATTAAACTCTAGTGCTATTGTTTGTTAATCTGTCAAGTTAACCTATATGTAACTTTACTCAGAAGTGTAAAGATCGGCCCTTAATATCACAGTTTACGGAAAACTTATCAGTTTTGACTTTCCAGCGCCCGGGAAAAAAATGTTTTTGGACAGTTCCCTTCCTAATTTTAGCCATCATATAAATCGTTCTGCTTCTTAAATGTTGCTGCCTTAGGAACAAGCCTCACGAGCCTAATGGAGGCCCTACATGCTACGATTTTTGTAAGGTTTGTACTGTACAGTCCATCGATTAAGTCGATAACTCAACGTGAAGTGCTCGATCTGACTCACATCTGGTCTCTCCTCTTTTGTCCTCTTTTGTCTAAAATGAAGACGAAGAGTGAAATGAGCTGATTAAATCTTGCCTTTAGATCAGAACTGTGCGTGTAGTGCTTCCATTAGTCTAAATCCGTCACTGTAATTAATATAAAAAATTAATAAAATTACTCCTATTCATTCTGGTTGAAAAAGAACTCCAAACTGCTCAAATGCTTGTCTAATAGACATTTTTTTTAATATAACGGCCACTACTGATTTTTTTAAATTGTTCGCCTAATGATTTTCTTTTGACAATATTGCTAATAATCTACTTGTGTACAATCACATTTTCCGCATGAATATTAATTGAAATTTGTATTCAAAACAACGCTATGACCTTCTGACTGCAAATACTTTTGCAGGATAGTTCATATGTTCATCTTTTAAAGTGCTTGCTATATAGAATTTAAAATTGTTAATTAGATAGTTATAAGGAAAATTAATTCAACATTGTTTTCACTTCCATGATCGAAAAATAACTTATTTAACCTCGTAGGAAAAAACAACTAAATCGCATTTTTATTCCATTTGATATGATAGACAAAAAATCATCAGATAATAATTGAGAGACTCAAATTAGTTCTGGTGCCCGAGTCTTGTTAATGTTGTATTCTCCATCATCTCAATTATTTACTAATTCACTTACTTTGCTTTTCTTTTTGTCAATAAATTTAGTGACCATTTCGAAAGTGTTACATTATTTTGAAGCCCATGAAGATTTCTAGAAAGAACCGGGAAAACTGCGATAGCTGGAGAAAATGTACATAATAAAATCATCTTTGTTTTAAGATTAGTATTATAAAAACAAAATAAAACAAAGTGGAAGTATTGAAACATTTCTTTAACGTTTTTATATACCTACAGTGACCATATTTTCAGTAATATCACAAGTGATTAAATTTATTTCCAAACGAAACTTTTTTAAGTAACTTGAGTTTAGAAATAAAGGAGAGAATTATTGTAAAATAAATTTACTCACGAATGGTATTTTATTAGAGGTCAAAAAAATTAAATCCGACAGAATGGGAGGAAGAAATTTAATACTTAATTATAAATTTGCAGTACTGGAAAAAATGCAGTTTATAATGAATCCACATTTGAACAAAAAATGTTTTTCATAAACAAACGAGCTTTCCAAACGGAAAAATGAAAAAATAATCCCGGCGGTCTCATAAAAAATATTATTCATATTTGTACAACAAAAATTATATTGTTACGCAGCACCTTGCATAGGAAACGTACAGATAGAAAAAGAATTGCAAGTAAAAGAAGATAGAATATTCCAGTAATGTCTGGAAATGTCATTACCCGTCAAGAATATTCTAGACGACAGTTCGCGAAGGTTCGAGAAGGGTCAAGCAAGCTATATAAGGATGATCCTGACGTCAGTTTGGAGTTTTATGATAGACGTTACACGTTAATGTTATTAGTTGCATTGTTATTGTTAAAGTTAAGTTGAAATAAATTGTGCTACCAAAAACCTGCGTAACAATATGTTTATTCGTCAGAAACTATCAAAATAATTACAAAAACACAAAAACAAAAAAATTGTTTTTCGTAAGTAAACAAGCCTTCCAAACACTAAAATAACAAAAATCTCTGCGATCTCATGAAGTTTTCCCTCTCCCAAAAATATTTCCATATTTGTACAATAAAATATCACCAATTAAAAATCATGGGTTGGGGTTCAACTCTTGGGGCTAGGGCTAGGGCAGTTCGGGTCGAGATATTAACACCAAACTTGGTATATGGATGTATTGTTCCAAAAATATAAAAATCGCATAAATAAATTTCTCCCACCTCACCCCCTAACTGATATAAAGGGGGTGTCATCCTCAAAAAATAAAGTTACGTATTTTTCAATAAAACAGTTGAAATCTACGATTTTTGACTTTGAAAAATTTTCGACATGAACCGTCATGTTTCGGATGTGGGGGTCTGGCATTTAAAAATAGTTACAGATGAGATAAAAATCTAATTTAGGGCACATTTAAAACAGACCTGATTTGTAACGTTTTCGTATAAAAATATTACCACCAATATCCCTTATAGTAAGATAGAGGGAGTGGCACCCCTAAAAAATTTAGATAGGACTATTTAAATAAATCAGTTGAAATTTACGATTTTTTCTACATATATAAATAAAATTTTGAATTTTTTTGATAAATTTTTCCAAAAATATTTTTTACTTTTGCGACCTGAAGAACTTTAATAGTTTGGATGTGGGGGCTGACATTTAAAAATAGTTACAGATTAGATAAAAATTTGAAATTTTGGATATTTATTTAGAAAAACTCGTAGATTTCAACTGATTCATTTAAAAAGTTCTAACTAAATTTTTTAGGGATGCCATCCCCTTCATCTTCCTATAGGGGATGGTGGTGGAAAGATTTGTATAAAATAAAAAACGTTTCAAATCAGGTCTTTTGTAAATGTGCCAAAAATTAGATTTTTATCTCATCTGTAACTATTTTTAATGCAAGTTCTCACATCCGAACTATGACAGTTCAGGTCGAACATTTTTCAATATCCGAAAATATTTTTGGAAAACTTTAATCAAAAAAATTTGAAATTGTATGTAGAAAATATTTTTAGATTCCAACTGTTTTACTAAAAAAATTGTAACTTTTTTTTGAGGGTGTTACTCTCTCCATATCAGCTAGGGGGGTGGGGTGTGTGAAATTTTTTTATTTGAATTTAATATTGCCATAGCCCCAAGAGCCAAAATCATATGTTTATTCTACATAAAGCATTAAAATAATTAAAAAAAATTACCTAATCTAAATAAAAATTGCATTACCCTCATATTTACTACTCACTTTACCACCATCAATTTCTTAAATAATATTATGAAGCACAAATACAAATTAAAAAATAAATATAAAACTAATTTACTCAACCTATACGGCCTGGAACAGTCGCGTGTTTCTGCGGCAAAAAAAATCATACATACAATGAGAACAATGACAAAAACAACCAATTTACCTAACCTGTGCGGCATGAAGCCAACGCAGGTTGCTTCGCAAAAAAATTATACAGAAAATGAGACAAATAAAAAAAATACCTAATTTACCTAACATGTGGGGTCTGAAACCATCGCTAATTACATTGCAAAAAACTTATGCAAGAAATAAGAAATATTAAAAAACAACTAAATTACCCAACCTGTGCGGCCTGACGCAAACGTGGGTTGCTTCGCAAAAAATTATACGTAAATTAATGAGAAAAATTCATAAAAACTTTACCAATTTATCTAACCTGTGCAGCCCGGTGACATCGCCGGTTTCTTCGCAAAAAATTATACATAAAATGACAAAAAATAAATAAACAAATTTACCTAACCTAAATGGCCTAGAGCCATCATGGATGCTTCGCATAAAAAAATTTACTTAAAATTAGAAAAACTAAAAGAAGTTTTTATAATTAATCTAACCTGTGCAGCCTGGAGAAATATCAAAATAAATACAAAAAAGAAATTATCTAACTTAATGTACATAAAAACTTTATAACTCCCATATTCAATACCGCCTTCACCATTATCGTTTTCTTCAATATCATTAGAATGCTCTAATGCTACAGGATCTTTTAAATCCCGAGCTACTGATCGTACTCGGACATCCATGTTTGCTAGACATGTGAACTTTCCTCTAGACCAATGTTGTCTTTTCTGCTGGATTGACGACACTTTTGTTACTTCTTAGGCAACAGTATCCGGTAGGAAGACCTTGTTATTCTAACGATTCGTATTTTCTGATCTAGCAAGTCTTTCGTGAACTTGGCGAACGGTTCTTTAATGAACTCTTTTTCATGTCTCGATACTGATTAGTTGTTACACTATTTTGAAACTCTTTTTGCACAATACCTTAACAACTTTACAGAAGGTTTTGTGGCCTGTCACGGCCTTATCTGAGCCTTCTAAGGCTAGTTCGTTGGCCTTTTCGTTGCCCTAATATCCTTCGTGACCTGGTCTGGAACCAATGCTTTGTCAGGTCTTCAAGAAGTTTTTCACCAGTCGTGATTTAATTCATGGTGAGAGAATTGCCTTTCGAACTGTTTGGCTATCAGAGGAGATTGCAGTAATTTTACCTGATACTTGCTTATTTATTATTTCTCTTGCACAATGTTGTATAGCCTGGAACACTGTTGTCTATTCTTCTAGGCTCAGTAAAATAGTTGTATTCGATTTGGGTCAATAGATTCAAGCACCGTCTGTTTCCTTACTTTTTGAATCATCTAAATAACAGACGAGTTCAGTATGTATGGGAGATAACTATTTCCAGGATTCTCGGGCAGGTATTTGAATTTCAAAATTACTTTTAATTTTGTTATGTGCTTATTATTAGTAGGCTTTCCTAGAATATTATTCCTGTTTACTTGCTGGTATAGCCTTATAGTTAGCTTATTGAGTTGTCCATGAATTAGCCTGTGAATGATGGAAGATGTACACTTGCGTGATATTTAATAGTACCTCCATTCCTGTAGTTGGTAAGCTGTAGCACTCAAACAGGCGAGTCGCTAAATGCCGGTAAGTTGGTTTATTGAAATTACCTGCGCAGTTTTGTGTTTCGGATACCCATCCCACTGCGCCATAAGTTATCATAGGTCTCATTACCCTTGTGTATACTCATATGGCCATTTTGAAGCTTGGGCCTCAGTTTTTTCTGCTTATTCTTATACGACTTCGAGGTATCCGGCTTTTGTGACAAATATAATAACCATGTACTAGTGGTCTTAGTCCTGTAAATACCAGTTTTTTGCACCAGTTGTTCGCTATGTTTAAAGCTGTGTGAAATTGCCACGAGACTTTGTCTGCAAATTGCCCTCTGACGATAATTTCCAGGTCGTCCGTGTATCCTAGGCACTGGTAGCCTTCTTTGGAAAATGTTTTGAGTAGATCACCCACTAGAACTGATCACAGTATTTGAGATAATGCTGATCTTCATATTTATGTTATTAACTTTTTTCTACAAATTTCCAATGTGGTGTATAATATTCTGCAAAACAATAATCTGCAAAATGCAAAATAAATGCTTTTATCATGTATTTAAAATCAAAATTAAATTACAAATACTTAATGTGTTTTTCATTGAAATAATTGATGCGGAACACGTATTTTTTTGGTTGGGTTATTACTGTTTTATTCTTGGTCAATAAATCGTCTTTTTTTCGTAAATAAATTTTCTAATAATACGTGGTGGAAATTCATATACGGAAACAAATAAATCTTCGAGGATACATTCTGAATTAAATACGAATTAACCTTAAGAGGATAATTAAGGTGAGTCATTCGATTTATATAAATAAAATATTAATTACTTTATTTAGAAGATAAATATTGTGGTTTATATATTAATCCAATAATATTGATAGTCTTCTAAATGAACATGCCATCTCAAGGTGTTAAGGACAATGACAGGACTAACAAAATTACTTTGATTAAAAAGTAAACATTTTACCTGCTTTTTATACCGGTCTGGAAACAAAGTTCAATTTTTAACCGACCTTAAAAAAGGAGGAGTTTCTCAATTCGTCGTAATATTTTTTTATTTTTTTATGTATGCTCAGCGATAATTCTTTAACACGGTGTCCGATTTCTATGATTCTCTTTTTTTAGTAAGGGGGTGGTCCCATATTACTTTGGTCAAAATCTAATAATTGGGTCCATGAGAAAATCCTCAAACTCTTCATTTTTCATGTATGTTTAGCTATAATTCTTTACCACCTTGTCCGATTTCTATGATTCTTTTTATGTTAGTAAGGGGGTACCTTAGGGGTGGTCCCATCTAAATTTGGTCAAAACCTAATAATTGGGTCCATGAGAAAATCCTCAAATTCTTCATTTTTTATGTTTTTAGCGATATATCTTTACCACCTTGTCCGATTTCTATGATTATTTATTTGTTAGAAAGGGGAGGATACCTCAGGGGTAGTTCCGTATACAATTGGTTAGGATCTGATGATCTATGAGAAAATAAAAAATCACAATTTTTAAGGGCATCTGCACGATTTTGAAGTCGGTTTTTTAATTAAAAAATTATGATCCTAATTACTTTACCATAAATAAGATGTTTATTATTTTTTTCAAAAAAGAGATACAACTCATCTAAACTAAATTTAAGTTCAATAGGCAGCTGGGTTTGAAACTCTTATAATGTATTATTATTTATTATACTATACAGAATGTCTCAAAATAGTTAGGACAGAGCTTAACTGCTGAGATAAAAATAAGATGAGTTACCCAATTTACTTCTATGTCAAGGCGTGAAAAATAATTTGCGCATAAAAAGAGTAGGCTGTGATTAATTTTTATAATTTTTGGGATGGCATATTCTGTGACTATAAGTCACTTTTAAGATGGTTTTGGTCTTCAGTAGTACTCGAAAATAAAAATTATGTCAACCATTTTTCGCTATATATCAACAAATATATTTTTTCCGTCCAAAGTAGGCTTTTGCGATTCGAAATCCAACCGCAAAGTTGACGTTTTCCGCGAACTGACATTAAGTGACAGCTTTCTCGCTCGGCGAGCGGAAAACTTGAGCTTTGTTGCTCGCCTTATTTAAATTAGATATAATATAATAATGCTTTTTTTATTAAATTATTTTCAAGTTTGTACGTAGGTTGATGTTTTTTGTTTTATTATCCAAGTTCACATTGACTTTGAATATCAACTCCGTTTTTCATGATTAACGTAGATATAGGCAACACATTATACACTACTTAAGACACAGTTTCAGTGTCTATATCTATTTTTTTAAATAATATATGATCGTAGAAAAAATATTGTGTGCATTTTGAGCGAGAAGTTCGTTGTTGCTTTCGAAACGTTGCCCGTGCTCCGCTAGGCGTCGTGCGGGCAATTTTCTGTCTTAAGCGACTAAGTATCACTTTTCGCTCTTAATACACAAATATCTATTTCCGATCAACACTTCTATGAGTTGATTTGGCACTACTCCTCAAAATTTGAGATCAGATGTCTGCAAACACCATTCCTTCTGGTGTAAAATAAGAATTTATCTTTAGACCAAAAATAGTATTTCTGTTCTAAACAATAGATATTGCGTAATTTTCTAGATTTGTAAAGCCAAAATAGTTTCCGTTTTTGTTGTTATTCAAACGATGCACTAAAGAGTTATACCATCCTACATTTAACTGTCACTAGCCAGATCAGTTTAATCTGATAATCCTGAAACCAAAATCTTCAATACGTGCATCAACCAACTGTATACTGGGCTGTATTACTTTTATTTGATAATTTTGAGTTTATTTAGTACACAAATACGTTCTATTAGTGAGGCCCTTCCTATGGGGCCTCAGTATTGCATTCGTGCAGACGAAAACATTTTTTTACCCACATTTTTTAAAACTTTTTTTCATGTTTCCGAAAATGCAAAAAAACATTTTCGTCTGGTTGTCTAGAACGAAAGTTCTGATTGACTTGCAGTTTTGAGTTTTTTGAATAATTGCTTCTAACTTGGAACCCTATTGATTTTCAGAATTTTCGGTTCATCCTAACTACTTTAATATCAATTTTCGAATCTATTTTTATTCGAAATTAGTCGTCAAGCCTGCCAATTTATAAAAAATATACAAGCCGTTTCTTAAAAATGACTTTTTTATGGTAATGCTAACTTTAGCGTACTACTATTTCACTTCTAGCCACAAAAACACCTTAATCAAATTTACTGGCTCTCTGTCGCAACCCCATAGAATAATTAACCAGACATTTTATTTGGCAAAAATCAGATAAATGCTTGGCTGTGCCTGTCAAGAACCAAGATGTCAACTGTGATGTGTGAATGGCTCTTAAATGTCAAATTATTTAAAAATGTATGCTTCTTTTGATATTTATTGCAAATAATTTGTAGTGTATTTCAATTCAGGCTTTCCATAAATAAAGGTACAGCAAGACAAATAATATAATGTTCTTATACAAAGCACTTTTTTATTATATAAAAGAGAGGTAAGATATAATGCTGGTTTTTTGTAGATAATTTTAATTATACGATTTTGGATTACAATACAGTACAAATTTTTGGAGTGCAATATCATATAGTACACATTATATAATATTGCAAAATAGATTCAACCAGCTAATTATAAATAATAATTAGTAGTCATAAATTTTCTCAATTCATAATATTTAAAAATGAATCTCCTTGCCTTGGGATTTTAATGACGTAATGTAATCAACCCATTTCAAATTTTGATCACTTATGATACCGAGGTATTTTGTTGTGTTTGTTATTTTAAATATAAAGTTGTCATTTATTTGCGTGTTGAAAGAAGGCCTTTGTAAATTACATTGCTCTCTATGGATCTACTTTAACACAAAAATGGTTTTATGGCTATAAGTTGCTATAACCTATCGTCGCAAAACTATTAATAATTTAAACATAGTAAGTAATATTAATATAACAACAAGTAATTTTTTAAAATATATGTTCTGTTTATTTATCAAGTATTGTTTGAGGTTACTTTTGAATACATTATTGTTGTTTTTTTTTTTAATTTCTGTAGGCAGTCTATTACATTTTTTAAATCTTTAATAAAAATTGTATTTTGGGAACTTTTAGTGATGGCTTGCCGTACATGAAAGTCAGATTAACTTCTTGTATTATAGTTGTGATATTGGGAATTATATTGAATTTTTTCTAATAGATCCGGTGCGATGGTACTATGTCATTTTTATTTTATAAATAAATATCAGTCATGTACTGAACATAATTCTGAACTGAAAGCCAATTTATTTCTTTTAACATAGTTACAATACTCATCCTTTTGTCCTTTATTAATAAAATATAAATAGGCGAAGTAAGAAGCCCAAATATTTTACATAAGCAGGCTTAAGAGGTAATAGGGCCAATTATTATTTGATAAATTGCTCGAACAAGTTTTTAAACCCTATTCAAAAGGCGTATCGAATGGTTTTAAAAGTCAAGGCTTGTGAAAATCATCACATGGTTTAACCTAAGTAATGCCAATGCTGTACAAACAAAAAATTCTACGTCTTAATACTACTATCGGCTTTCGGTCTTTCGTTCCAAATTAAATCATTTCTCCTTTTTGTTACGCTTTAAGTTTACCCTTGTGGGCTTCAGTCTCGATAAGGTGGGAACCACCATTTTAGCGTCTCTCGAATTCCTTATAAAATAGGGTTCAGAAATAAAAATTAAACTAATTATTGCTATTCCTAGTTGCCATATTAGCCTCATTTTGCCCGCAGAATGTCATTTAAATGCAGATCAAATTTTTCTCTCTTTACGAGGAAAGTTTTATAGCTCCAACAAGAAGATCTAAATGAAGTTCAAACTTTGAAACGTTGATATTTTTCCATCCAATTGACCCAAATTCTATTTATACTGTTCATTTCCAATTAGATAAAATTAGAGGACGAATTTTTCCATTACCTGATATTCTGAGTATAGGCTATGTGGTAGTAAAAAAAATATGAATTTTCGGGACTATTTTAATGTCCGAGTGGTAATAAACAGTAGATTACAAATTTAAACTGTTTCAAAATTTGCGAATATTTTAAAATAGAAATTGTCCAATTATTTGTCACGTCCTGTATAATTACTGATATCTCAAACATACAAGATCTAGATTTTCAAGAATTTACATACAACTAAGACTAAATAATAATCAAAAAGCTGCAAAAGCAGCGGGTTCACAAAATTAATAAAAAAAAAATGGACAAAAGGCGAGAGGATGCGCAGAAAAGCAAAAGAAGTTGATATATTTGAAAGAAAATATTAAAGATGGAATTATTGGAAAATAGGAAGGAAAAACTAACTGCGAATAATAAATAAAGTATAGTAAAGTCCCAAAGGACAAGATGGCTAGGGTATGTGTACTAGTATATGGTATATCCCAAGGAAGGCTGGCAACACGATGATTTGTAGAAGGGGAAGGCTGATAAGAAATGGCTGGATTTAAGGCAGCAGGATGTTTACGACACTTTTGTTGAATCAAATAAAAGACATCAGTCAAGAAAATTGAAACTAATGGCTTTGAATGGCTTGTAATGCAATATTATTATAAAGAATGTTGCGGGAGAGTTGGTGCACTTTTGCTATAGTTACATTTGCTACTTACTTTAGCAGGTTTCTGATCAGCGTCCTTTACGTTTTGTGGATTGGTTTTCATTTTCTTTTGAGAACTTCTACGACTGTTTATGTACTTCGATCTCGTTAGAAATACCACTAAAAGGAATTTGTGTAAAACATATTTTACTGAATTTATTCTTTGATTGATATCGTTTAGAATTCACAGCAATTATCTTTCTATAAAAAAATCTGATATGCGAACACATGACTTTCCTGTCTAGATATCACAGGCTTTTTCCTGATATTTCATACAATCTATTGTATTACTTCTGTAAATGTTTAGAGGATGAACTAAATGCATACATTTTCCACACACATATTTTTACTTGAAACAGTTTTTAGATATATTCATTGCCAACGAAAATACTGAAAAATTTAAATTTAATTAAATTTTTTTCATTACGGTCCATATTAATGAAAGCATCTCTGTATCTGAAACGTGTGGAGGGTGGGTTAACTTAGGCCTCACTAGGCCCTTTGTGCATCCTCTTAAGCAGATAGGCACCTCCTAGCTCATCAGCCAGCATACAGATTTAATGTAGTTGATAATGTCGTCAAGAGATGCTTCAATTAAATCGGCTGGTTTTAGCCAATTCTCGCCGAACACAAATCATCTAATAAATGAGAGCGTTGGGCAGTCGTAGATAATATGCTCGATGGTCTCATCTTCTTGTTCGCATCCTAAGCAGAGTGCGAATTTTGCCAGCCCCATGATATGGAGATGCTTCCGTAGTTGACAATGTCCAGTGATAATGCCTGTGATCAGGCGTAGATTCTGTCTAGTCATAGTGTTTGTTTGCTGTAGTGTTGTCAGGGTAACTTAAAAGTTCCCTGGCAGTCTGCAGCTTCTTGTTTCATCCCATCTTTCCTTGAATAGAGAAAGCATGTATATAAATTATTGAGAATGATATCGCAACCAACTTTTATTTCAACAATTTTCTAAAAAATTCGAATTTCGCACTTGTCAAATTTCTTGAATACGGAACATTTTAGGAAAATGTAAAAGACAAATTATAGAAAATATTATTACAAGCAGCTTTTATTTAAAGAATTTTCTTCTCCAAGCGCAAATAACACATGTATTCCATAACTATGCCCAAAATTTTTGAATTATCTTCAAAATTCCAAATTTGCACTATTTCTCGAATATCTCGAATACGGTCCATTGTAGGGCAATTATGTATAGACAAGAATTATAGAGAATGACATTTATTTAAACAATTTTCTTAAAAATTAAAATTTTGCACTTTTTGTCACATTTCTCGAATACGTAACATTTTAGGAAAATTATGTCTAGGATAAGAATTATAGAAAATAATATTACAAGCAACTTCTATTCAAAGAATTTTCTTCTCCAAGCGTAAATAACAGATATATTCCATAATGTAGAAAAAGGGTCTATAAAGTACTCTCCAGATGTTCCAACTATGCCCAAAATCTAATCAGCTCACCGCAGGATGAATAAAGGCTTAAATTTTAAATTTGGTGTTTTTCTTTGTGTCCGTTTATGAGTAATCGAGTATACATACACACAGACACAGATAGACATCATCGCGAAAATAGTTCAAACGGATTTGGGGGACCCCAAACCGTAAAAATCCGTCAAAAATTCGAGGTCGAAAAAATCATGATTCCTATAGATACTTTTCTCCTCTATATACAGACAGGGAAATAAAAATATCAGGATTATCATAAAAAATTAAGTCTGCAGGTCTTCTTAGGTCGCTAAAATCCAGAAAAGTATTCCGACTATCTCAAATTATATTATTAATGCTTTTTTCTACGACCACTTAGGAAAGTGACACATATCACATTATATAGTCCTATGGAAAGTGCCCTATATCACACGCGTATGAATAAGAATTTACTTTCCACCCCTGTACGAATATGTTACTTTCCGCAGCAGCTGTCACAGAATGTCAAATGCATCATTTCTATTTTGATTGTAAATTAGATCCTAGATATTTATCTTCAACAATTATTATTAAAATAATTTTAAAATAACTAAGATATGTTTGCTCTTTATTCTGGTTAAACACATAACCGATTAGATCATTAAATTGACGCATGGTCTATTAGCTTAGGTGGTTAGAGCGTCAAACTTATCAACTTTGCCATTAGATGCCTGGCGAGTGACCGCGTTCAAATCTTGGCGGGGCCAGAATTTTTTTTGCTTTTTTTTTGTTTGCTTAATTTTTTTTTTTTTGTTTAGAAAATATGAAAATTGAATAAATACGATTATTGTTGATTATTTTTTTAAATAAATTTTAATTATAATAATAACCTGGTTTTACATTTTTTGATGAAATTATTTTGTGTTCGTAGGAAAAATATTTTTCCTACGACCACTTAGGAAAGTGACACATATCACACTATATAGTTCTATGGAAAGTGCCCTATATCACACGCGTATGAATAAGAATTTACTTTCCACCCGAGTGAGAATATGTTACTTTCCGCAGTAGTTGTCACAAAATGTCAAACACCTAATTTCTATTTTGATCTATGTAATGTCCATATTAATACTAAAATCGATATGATTGTTAAAGTATTGAAATTGTTGTAAATTAGATCCTAGATATTTATCTTTAACAATTATTATTAAAATAATTTTAAAATAATGTTTGCTCTTTATTCTGGTTAAATACATAACCGATTAGATCATTCAATTGACACAAGGGCTATTAGCTCAGGTGGTTAGGACGTCGAACTTATCAACTTTGCCATTTTTTGACCGCGTTCAAATTCTGGCGGGGCAAATTTTTTTTTGTTTTTTTTTTATTTTTTTTTTTACTTTTTTTTTGTTTAGAAAATATGAAAACTGAATAAATACGATTATTGGTGATTATTTTTTTAAATACATTTAATTTTTTATAGTAATAATAACCTTGGTTTTACATTTTTTTGATGACATTATTTTGTGGTCGTAGGAAAAATATTGTACATCACTTGTGTGAAAAGTGATTTTCCACACTCGTAATGTAATATACTAGTACATCACTTGTGTGGAAAGTGATTTTCCACACTCGTGTGATAGTCGCACTCGGCTTGTTCCTCGTGCGACAATATTTCCCACTCGTGTGACAAATTTCAATTTCCACACTCGTATTGTAATATACTATAATTTCATTAAAGTATTTTAGCATTTAAATAAACACGGTCTTTTATAAAGATAAAACTGTTAGTCATTCACGACATCATCAGTTTGTTAATCCCGATTATACAATTTGACAAAATGCATCACTTCATTTCAGCATAAATTTATAAAGTAAACATTTCACTTTTTGTTGGCTATTGATGTAACAAGGTTCATTTTGATTCTTTTGGACACGATGCCAAAATGATTCATAACTACGTGTACCAAAATTCGCAAATCATTATCATTTTTATTCAGGACATTTTTATTTATTTTTTTCAATTATATTATTTTTAATAAAATCGCATTGCCTCTGATTAAAAATAGGTACGTCAGAATTATAAAAAAAATTAGATCATTGCCAAATTGATATATATTATTAAAAAATACTCACTTATTATGATATTATTATAATAATGAAACTATAAAACAGGATATATTTTCAATTTTCATGGTCTGATGTTGTCATAGATAAGTAGACAAAAGTGTATCAGGGGCGTACTGGAAAGAAAAACGATACTGGCGTCCTTCAAACAACTGACCCTATGGGGAACACTGCTGGGGATCTGGGTAGTATGGAATACCACCCAGTAGAATGGAGATAGGGTGGTCAGAGGTTCTAGGGCCCACCACCGGGAAATATTTTGAAAATTTAAACACTTATGACCGATATCATAAGCAGTGTTTGTGCAACAATAGTAATATAGACAATCTAATTAATTGAATTACCGATGAGTTATTAAATTATCAAAAAATAATTAAAATTTTTTGATTAATCAATTTAATAAAAGCCTATATTAATCTTAAGAATATTATAACATTACAAAAACAATGAAGGTTTACAACAGCGTAATTTCTTGATCAATTATTTAAAATAACGTCTTTTTCATATTTAAAGGAGTTTGCCTTTATAAGTACCAGTTGCTCGAAGTGACGATCAGATAAAGCATGTCTCTTTGGAGCATTAATGATTTCTGCAAAATAGAACAACATTTCTACCGGGGCCGATGAAGAAAGGCAAGTGTTGAAT
This sequence comes from Psylliodes chrysocephalus, assembly GCA_927349885.1. Classification (NCBI taxonomy): domain Eukaryota; kingdom Metazoa; phylum Arthropoda; class Insecta; order Coleoptera; family Chrysomelidae; genus Psylliodes; species Psylliodes chrysocephalus. The sequence continues at coordinate 38,293,181 of OV651822.1, forward strand.
TTAAAAAAATTAATATCTCATAACAGAGTAATTATTTAAAGCAGTAATTTCTGTATTTGGGCCACTAAGGTATTGGAAAATTAGCAATTAATTTTTTTTTTCTTATTACTGCTAGGTTTCGTTGTTGCAACGGGTGAATCTTAATTTTGTTTAGTTGGTCTCTTCTTGAAGCGTGTTTTCCGTATAAGTTTTCCTTTGGTGCGACTCCAGAGCGATCCAAAAATAAACAATGTCCAATAACGTCCACAAACACTTCCTAAAACTCAAAAAGTGCAGTGAAAACCGCACGTCGATATTTTTTCAATCTAGAATAATGGTAAAGTTGCTACAAAGTGTTACTTTATAGTAGAACACCTTGTATGCGAGGATACTTAATTTTGGTACACGTATTTTAAAACGTTTGCTGAAATATTCCTAGTAATTTAAACTCGTATGTTTTTAATAACTTATTTCTCCATGTAAAATCATTATTTCTCCGTACGCCCATTAACGGTACCTTTCATACCCTTGCACATGATTAATCGAAATGCACGTCGGGATAATTCCACCAGCAAGTCTTGCATAATTTCTGCTAGGAAGCGCTAGCTGACGGATGAATTGAATGCACTTTTTAATTTTACATCTAAAAATCATAATATTAATTTCACCAATATTTTATTAATCCAGTTTATCTAACACAACCTTTAAAGATGGGAAAAGTTATTCTGACTTAACTATAAACTTCAATTATTTAAATAAAAAAGCACATATATTTTTTTAATAAATTTAATAACTTTCCGCACTACAGAAGTTAATTAAGAATTGAAAAATTCAAGCCGCATACAAATATATTCAAAAATAAAAAAAATACGCAAAAATTAGTGAAAACTGCACAATATAAGCCAACCACAGATAAACATAAAGCAGTAACGCCTACAGTTTTCTACAATGTTTAAATGGAAATTGCATATTTTGTAGTATTTGAAATACAAGAAATGAATTGAATTATTCCAAAATACTTGAATTACTATAAAGGAATTGAATTGTTCAAAAAATAATTCAATTACTTAAATATATTAAAAGTAATTTACCAATTACCATTACTTTCTAGAAAGTATTTGAAGTACTAATTAACTCTAAGGTTTCAAAAAAATAAGTAATTTAATTACATTTTCAACTCTTTTAATTCAATTATTTGACAGCTCTGCCTGTAGCTCATAGTTTAGAAACTTCAAAATATGTCAATTTTTTAAATAACATTTTCTCAGATAATTAGGTGTTTCAAAAATGTTCCACCTTCTGTTTCCATTATTTATAAAATTTTCAATCAAAGGCCAAACATTCAAAATAGAAATTTCAACTAGTTGAATGTAGCTTGGTACCTACAGAGGAGAAAAATTTAAAAATACCAATGACATTTTGTTTTTGATATTCTTTACAAATTTTGAGCAGAATTAAATCTTAGTCGTTTTTTGAATTGGTGCTTTTTACTCTCTTGTTTGTATACAGATAAGTAAAGTATAGGAATTATGAATTTTTTCGACGTCGAGTTTTCGATGGATTTTTGGGGGTCCCTCGAATCCATTTTGACTATTTTTGCGATAATGTCTATATGTGTGCGTCTGTACACTCAACAAGTTATGAATGGATACAGAGAAAACTTTTAGCTTTAATTCATCCTGCTGTGAACAATTTAATTTTGGACATAGTCGGAATAACTGGGTGTACTTTATAGGGGTTCGTTTTTCTACTTTATGCAATATATCTGATGTTCACGCTTGAATAAGAAAATCCTTTACATAACAGTTGCTTGTTATGTAATTCTCTATAATTTTCGTTTTATACATAACTTTCCTAAACTGGTCCGTATTCGGGAAATGTGACAAAAAGTGTAAAATTCGAATTTTTAAAAAATTGTTTAAATAAAAGTTGTTTTTTAAAATAGTAAAGTCGTCATTGGTTGACCTGCATATATTAATAAATTATTTTATAAGATTTTATGTCTGCACAAACAAGTTTCAATAAATCAAAACCTAAAAAATAACCGTACTATGTATAATTTGATTGATTTTATCTTAGGCTAAAAATCTTTTCAAAAAGGTATTCCCAAGTAACAGCGGGACATGAATCTATTAAAAGATTATAAATGTTTGTTATTTTTTCTTTAAAATAATGAAAGATAGCTTCAAATTATTATCTTCGACAAAATTCCTATTAATCAAAATAAAAAATAAAGGTCAATCACATATATTTTTCTATATTTTGTAAAATTATTGTCATTTAATTATTTTGGATGCTATACAATCCAAATAACATTTTATTTAATTTCTTATTAGAAAACATTTCTAAACGTCAATCTGTAACATCAAAAAAAAAACATGAAAGTTGTAAAAGGGCGATATACAAATAGAAAATAGTAAATAGCTCCTTGAATATTTGAATACTAATTATAGTTTTTGTGTGTGTGTCATCACCCCTTCTAAGTAAAAGTCTCCATCTACAATGAAAATATTTAAAAATACATTTTGTCTATATTCTCATATTTTATTTTTAGATTCGGTGTGAGGCTTTATTTGACGTAAATAACCTAAATATACTTCCTTAAGAAGTTTTTTGGGACTTCCATAAAAATATCATAATTGATTATCTGAGTAGGGTTATAAAAATCTCTGGGGAATATTATTAGATGTTACTAACCAATCTACATGAAACAGAAAAAATAATTAAAAAAAGACGTGGAAAATTGTCCAAAGGTATTTTGTTTTTTCAGGATATGCCTCATCACACAAAACGCACGCAGCTTTTGAAAAAAAAAAAAAAATCGTAATTCTATTGTTAAAGCACGAACGAAAGTTTAATTAAGCTCTGTCAGACGAACTGACCCTACAGGGGTACTTGACAATTTTTTTTCCTTCCCATGAAGAGGTGATAGAAGCTGTAGAGCAAGATGAAAATTAGTTTTTAAAATGGCTAGGGATATTTCAGGTTCGCAAGAGAAAGGGATAGATAAATAGGTCTAGAGACAGAGAAAAAATATACATTATCTTTTGGGGACAAACATAATAATATAAAATACCTAAATATATAACAAGAAGTTATGAAAGTAATTTAAAAAAATTAAGTTTTGCTAATTTTATCATAGATTCAGTCATCCGATCTTGACCAAATGTATATGGGACCACCCCTGAGACACCCCTTTCTAACAAAAAAAAAAAAATCATAGAAATCGAACAACGTGGTAAAGAATTATCGCTGAATATAAAAAAAACTATTCGGACGAATTGAGAACCTCCTCCATTTTTGAAGTCAGTTTAACGTTTAAATATTTTATTCTACGGATGATGAAAGTAGCCCAAAGAGTGTAAACATAAATATAGAATAAGGAAGGCACAATAAAGGTCCAAAAAGGTTTAGAATATGATGTTTAAAAGCGAACCGTTTCGTTTTACTAGTATAAGGTGTACCATATCAGAAAATTTGCTTGCATCATTTGCTTGTATCATCAGAAAATATCAAATACTGTCAAGTCAACTGAAATATCAAGAAGCTAGATCATTTACATAAATTAAAACCAGTAACGACCCAAGAACTGACCCTTGAAGAACACCCCACTTAAGAGATTATGTGGATTTGTCAGTACATCCCAATATTTTTGGGCCTATTTTTTATTTTTAAATTGATTTATTGATATTTAACCTAAAATTAATAAATAATATTTTAGTGTTTGTACTTTTTACGTTTTTAACATTTATTTCTACAATCTTACTAATAGAACTATCAAACGATTTTCCTTGACCTCTTAGACAGAACATATCTTAAAATGATCCAAAAACTATTTGGTTTTTATATTACAAGGTAATTCGGCTGGTTGCTGAGCTTAAGGTGGGATATGCAATGTGTGTAATCAGTTGGAAAGTTGATGAAATGTTTTAGTACCGTACAAGAAGTGCTAACTACAGCAAGCGATTGTGTGGCCAGTGATTTCGAATGTTGCGCATAGTGTGTCTAATTCGATCATAAACTTAATGGATTTGAGTTTCAAGTTGGATGTTTTAATTTGGATGTTTTGTGTTTCATAGTGTCTAATTGTGTTTATGAAGGTATGTCTTTTGACTAAATGTTTTCCTTTTTGGGTCCATAACACTTATATGTCACAGAAAATAAAAGATTTAAAAGATAGAGCCATTTTGAATGTCTTAATACTTTACAAAAAAGTGCAGATTTTGTTATAATAGGTATAATCAATTTTTTCTAACCCTAAAATACTTTTTTTTTTTATACAGATGAAGTGTTCGAATTTTGCCAAAATTTTGTCAACCAAAAGTATATAGTAGACTTTTGTAAAAAATAAATGATAAAACTATTATTTTTTGAAAAAAATATAATCAAAAATTGAAGTGATGAGAAAACTATATAATTCGCTGTATTTCTATAGTGAATTGGCATTAAAAAAATGCTTTTCGCGAGTCTTCCAAACACAAAATTTAACAAAAATTCCGATGGTCTTATGAAATATACCACCCCAAAAAGTTTTCCCGCATTTTTAAAAATTATATGTTCATTTTACATAAAATATGGCAATAATTAAAGATATTAACTAACCGAACCTACATAAAAAATCTGATGTGTCCAACACATGACTTTCCTATCTAGTTATTATAGGCTTTTTCCGATTATTTTGTACAACCTATTGCAGCACCTCTATAAATGTTTAGAGGATAAACTAAATATATACATTTTCCACATACATCTAACTCGAAACATTTTTCTATAGATATTCATTGAAAACGAAAATACTGAAAAATTTAAATTTAGCACTTTTCCTTCAATACGGTCCATTTTAGAAAAATCGTATAAAAAAACAAAAATTATAGAGATCGATATCACAAATAACTTTTATTTAAACAATTTTCCTAAAAATTTGAATTTTATTACATTTTGTCAAATTTCTCGAATACGTACCATTTAAAAAAAAATTCTATAGAAACAAAATTATAGATAATACTATTGTAAGTAATTTTTATCTGAACAATTTTCTTCTCCAAACATAAATACCAGATATATTCCATAAAATATAAAAAGGGCCTCCCATAAAGTACCCCCCCAAATGTTCCGTCTTTGTCCAAAATTTAATAATTTTACCTCAGGCCGAAATAAAACTTAAGTTTAAAATTTAATGTTTTTTCCTTTATCCGTTTTTGAGTTTTCTTCAAAATTCGAAATTTATACATTTTCTCAAATATCTCGAATACGGACCATTTTAGGAAAATTTTGTATAAAACAAAAATTATAGATAATAATATTATAAGTAACTTTTATTTGAAGAATTTTCTTCTTCAAAGGTAAATAACGGATATATTTCATAAAATATAAAAATGACCACCAATAAAGTACCCCCCCAAATGTTCCTACTCTGCCCAAAATCTAATCAGTTCACCGCAGGCTGGAATAAAGCTTAAGTTTAAAATTTGGTGTTTTTCTTTGTATCGGTTCATGAGTTACGGTGGATACAGACACACACACTGACACACAGACACACACATACACACACACATAGACATCATTCCGAAAATAGTCAAAACGGATTCAGGGGACCCCAAAACGTAAAAATCTGTCGAAAACTGGAGGTCGAAAAAAATCATGATTCCTATACTTTCCTTATCTGTATACAGATAGGAAAGTAAAAATGAATTGCATGTCGCCTGAAATGAAAACGTTAATGTTAGAAAGAAACCTCTTCCCGGCCAACTGACATAGATCAAAGAATATACATACATACATTCTTGCTTATCAGCTTAATATCGCTACTTCTACCAAACAAATAAAACAAAGTATTGATTGTTGCAATAAACACAACATAAAATTTAGAAATATTTATTGATTAAACTTTTTCTGCTAAAGTTATCTTTAGTATCTCATATACAGGGTGGGTCAACGAAAACGAAACGGTTCAAGTTTAGGGTTCTTAATGTCGCTTGAACACGTCAATTTATTTATCGAGAGGGAAACCCTTTAGACTTATTTCCAAACCTCTATCTTTAACCCCTTTAACATGGTGCTGTACACTATCATAAATGGAAAGTGAGGTTGAGTGACACCTTGTTTGAAAAGTCTTTTAATTCTATTTTCAATGATTTTAAATTTCAAATTTATTCGTTTCATTTACAAAGACCATTCATTATAAAATCAAAAAGATAATTTTATAATTTTAATAGACTTTAGTATTAATTAAATGTTCAAACTATCCAATTTTATTAAAAACCATGAACTGCATCATGCCTACACCGTCAAAACCTTAACATTTAAACTTGTATGGAATGAAATTGAAAACTATTATAATGCTAAGGCAATAAGCTGAATTGGCTGAATATTTCCAAATAAAATTTTTATAAAAATTCTTAATTTAAAAATTTTTAAATAACAAAATAAAATATTTCTTGTTATTCGTTCGTTTATAATTTTCTGGATTGTACAACAATGATTTACACTATAGCGAACGAGTTCAAATTATTGCAATAGTCTATTAAAATAATGAGTCTGGATACAGATCAGTTGAGATTCGTAACCAGTCGCATACAGACAAAGTAAACATGTCAATCGAAATATGCTCTCGAACTAATGTAAATATTTACCCAAACTGGTTCTGTACTTAATAAAATGCGTGATATTGTAAATCCAGTAGTCAATGAAGCAGTGGAAGTAGCTGTTATAGGTCACGTGACCCAATATTAAACTTTAAATACAAAAAAGGAAGGTGGATTGCTAGAAGGGGTGCTTTGAATGGCCACCAAGATCTCCAGATTTGTCTCAGATTCATTTTTGTGGAGACATCTAAAATCTAAGATCTATGCTACTCAACCAACTTGCCTATAAGATTTACGGCTGCGGATTATTAACGAGTGTCGTCTTATAACACCAGAAGTACTCCTTTGTCAGAAATCGATTTGAGGGGAACTTGTACCACTGCATGGAAGTTAATTGCCAGCACTTTGTAAATGAAAAGAATAAATTTAAAATTTAAAATGTCAAAAGATAATTGAAAGACCTTTCAAACAAGGTGTCACTCAGCCTCACTTTCCATTTAAGATTTTTGGGGTGTACAACACCATATTCAAAGGGTTAAGGATAGGGGTTTCTCCCTAGACAAACAAATACAATGATGTGTTTAAGCGAATTTTTTTAAATTACATTAGGTACCATAAACTTGAACAGTTTCGTTTTCGTTGGCCTACCCTATATTTCGTACTACATCGTAAGCAGAAGAATTTAAGAATCAACCCCCTACTCATATGATGCGTGATGCGATGCGATCTGGGGGCTACTTTATAGGAGGTCGTTTTTATATTTTATGGCATATATCGGTTATTCACGTTTGGAGAAGAAAATTATTCAAATAAAAGTTATTTCTTATTTTATTCTCTATAATTTTTATTCTATAAAAAATTTACCTAAAATGGTCCGTATTCGAGAAATTTTACAAATTTTAAAAAATTAAATTTTTTAAGAAAATTGTTCAAATAAAAGTTGTTTGTTATATTATTTTCAATACCTAATTTTTGTAAAATGGACCGCATTCGAGATATTTAAGAAAATGTGCAAATTTCGAATTTTGAAGTCAAAAACTGATAAGGAAGAAAACACCAAATTTTAAACTTAACTTTTATTCTGGCCTGGGGTGAACTGAATAGATTTTTGGCAGAGTCAGAACATCTGGGGGGAACTTTATAGGGGGTCGTTTTTATATTTTATGGAATATATCTGTTATTTACGTTTGGAGAAGAAAATTCTTTAAATAAAAGTTACTTCTTATATTATTTTCTATAATTTTTGTTCTATACAAAATTTTCCTAAAATGGTCCGTAATCGTGAAATTTGGCAAAATGTACAAAATTCTAATTTTTAAGAAAATTGTTAATAACTAAAAAAATGAAGGAAAAGTGTAAAATTTTACTCTTTCAGTATTTCTGTTAGCAATGAATATATACAGGGTGTCCCGAAACTAGACGGTCATATGTTAACAGCGTACTCTACATCCTCATATAAACATAGGTGTTACAAGTGAAATCCTGATAGCACATTTTTGTAAATATTTTCTAAAATTTCTTTAGTCACCGGTTTTCCAAAGTAAAAAAAAATAAAATTTCTGATTTCACAGGCCTACTAATTATTGTTTACACTTTCGAATAAGATAACATCAACTTATCATGAAATTTTCAAATGCTTTTCTCTTGAAAATGGGGCGTCCTAGCGAGATGCAACAAAAGTAGCTTTATTATAAAGAAAACATTGGTTTTCCAAATTTTATAGTCAAAAATGTTAAAAACTGTAAAAAAAATTAGGGCAATTTTACCCTAAGCCCTTCTAATTTACCCACCTATGAAGATGATCAAAAACTGGATTTAGTCCATTAAATAGAGCGTAAAAAGGTTAGCATTTGTACCAAATTTCACTTAGTTATCTTTAAACGTTTAGAAAATATTTACAAAAGAGTGTCATCAGGACTTCACTTCACTTTTAACACCCTGTATCTCGGAAAAAAAAACATTTTCGGACCTATGTTTATATGATTTTTTACTCCTATTTTAGGATGTAGATTACGTTGTTAAAATATGACCGTCTAATTTCGGGACACCCTGTATATAAAAAAATGTTTCGTTTTAGAAGTATGTGGAAAATGTATATATTTAGTTTATCCTCTAAACATTTACAGAGATGCTACAATAGGTTGTACAAAATAACCGGAAAAAGCCTGGAATAACTAGATAGGAAAGTCATGTGTTGGACACAACAGATTTTTTATTATTAGAATTAAAATTGCACGAAATGTTATTAGAGTACACAATGATAAAGAAATATGAAAATAAAATTAGAAAGTTCGCCCATGGCTGTATCCACTAGAAGTTGTACGAAAGTTCATGTGGCAAGTTGGCTCTGGATACCTATTAAAGTTATATTCATTGATTTTATTTACTAAATAGTCGTTTTGCTTGATATTTTAGTTGCGGTTTTGAAACAGTCAACTCCACAATAGGTGACAATTGGGTAGATTCTAAAGTTCTTTTTATTGCCTCTACAAAAGTACACACTTCAAAAAACTCTTAAAATTTGGCAATGTATTTAAGAATAAAATACAAATAGAAGTTTCTACGTGTAAAGAAATAAAATTATAAAGTTATCGAAACTGATAACGGATACCACAGCATCAAATACCGGACACGAAAATGACAAAAATTCAATTACAGAATAATAAAAAAAGGGTGGGTGGCTCAGTGGTAGAGTCTCTGCCTGTGAATCCAAGGGTCCTAGGTTCGAATCCCACCGTTAGCCGGGATTTTTTTATTTAATTTAATTATTTAAAATTAATTCTGATGCCTTGGTAGGATTCCCCACTCGACCATTCTCGATATCGAACTTATCCGAGTATCTAATATGTCGGCGGTTTCCGAATATGCGGCCCGGCGTGTTAAAATTATACACGCCTTAAAGTTTCCGCCTCGGGCAGGGGCCCGGCTTGGCCGTCTCTAGCGCCGGTCCTGCAGTCATTATCCCCAGTACATCCAGCAACGTCGGTAATAGTGAAATACATTGTGATATTTTTGTTATTTGTATTGTCCCATATGTAACTACATTATCATTGTCTTTTTATAGATAAACCATTTTAAATTTTACCACAATAAAAACCATTACTAATACCTTTTATATACATTATTTATTATGATCTTTTGATAGATTTCCGCCGATTAGATTTTAAGAAAAAGTCTCTGTAAAAGTATAATAAAATTTATCAGGCACATTATTTATAAATAAATATATAAATTAATAAAATCGAAACATTAGATTTCTACTGATGATTAGTAACATTTAGACAAAAAGATAACTAAATATATCTTTAGGAAATGGAAATGTATTAAAAATTATTCATCATAGATTTCATTTAAATTCAACATAAAATTAAATTTTAAAATTTCATGCTTTATTTTATGAAGGATTAATTAATTCTGTTTGATTAAAAAATGTAACGCTATGAATTAGCATCGATGTTAACTTGTAGAAACTTGGTACTGATCCTCTTCATTAACTACATTATTAGTAGTTCTCAAAAAAAAACACAGAAATGCTTAAAATATGTCAAATTGAACATTTACGGGGTTGGTTACAAATACGCTATTTCTTAGATTCGGCGGGTATTATGTGCCTAATAGTTATACAGCGAACATCTGCGTAACTTTGTTTTTGATTAAGAAGTAAAGCGTTCTAATAAACAAAAATTAGTGTTTTAAATTGTAGTTTAACTAGGAGACCCAACCGATTTGAATCCTCGTATGTTTATTTATTTATTCATACGCTTTGAACTAAAATATCAAAAAAATAGTGGAAAAGAGCCAAGTTTTTTAGAAATTTGCAATGAACTGATGCCTAAAATTGAAAACATTTAGAAAGAGGCATCAATTTCAACTATTTCAAAATACAGAATTGTGCAAGTAATGTGAAAGTATTATGAAAAATATAACAATTTAATAAGATATCCTAGAAGCAAGCGAAACAGCTATGACGAAAAGGTAAATACATTTAAAATAAAGTGTCATAAAAAATTACTTGGCACAGCTGCTTGTAAATGCGATTTATCTGCATGCATGTGTGAAAAGACCCGGAAAGTACCTATTAAAGAACAACATTTTCTTTCTGATTAAAGATCGGTCAGAAAAATGAGTATAGGAAATGTAGATCGTGAAGAAACAAAAAAAAAAGACTAAAGAAATATGAATCAGAATCTTGCAATTTATTAAGACCCATCTGTTCCTCTCAAACTACTACATTATTGTCAGGGTCAGAATCTGACCCCTCAAAATATAAATCCTTCTATTTTTGAAAATAATTATGAAAAAGCCATGGACGCAAACATATGGCCATTTGGAGCCTATGTAACTCGTTTTTTCGAAAAACTAAAAACTGCGAGCTGACCAACCTAAATGATTATGTTAAGAAATCAGCTCAGTCTAGGACCAATCATTTAAATTCAATAAAAATATTTCATGCAAATGTACAGAGCTTGACAAATAAAATTGATTTGTTTAGAATATACTTTTCTAATATGGATTTTTCAATTATTAATATAAGTGAACATTGGATGAGTGAAACTATGTTAACTTCAATAAATTTTTTAAATTATAAATTGGTCGCCCATTATTCGCGTGAAAATGGAACTCATGGCGGAGTATCTATAAAAAGTTTTCTCAAATTTAAAGTCCTTATTGAGTAAATTTTGTGTGAATATCCATGCCGAATTTTGCGGAATTATTCTTTTACCTATGAAAATTGTATTAATGTGTACCGTTCATCCACAAACGTTCATCCACAAACGGCAATATTAATATTTTTTTTGAAAACTTTGTTCAAATGCTCAAATATATTTCGGATAAATACGAGGGCCACCGCTAAAGTTCGCGGAATCAAGTACTCCTTGTATTGCCAGCATTCTGCGATTGTCATATTCGTAAAATTTGACGTTTTTCACCTATCATTCAGTTGACAGTTCGATTTCAAAATGCTCGGTTTCGTTTCAACAAAATTTAACGAGAGTAATATTTGTGTGAAAATGGAAATTTCGAATCGTGACTTCCGAGTGATGATTTTTTATGATTTTCGATACGGTCTAACACCGCAGCAATGTGTGGAAAAACTTAGTTCATTATTTGGGGATGAAGCACTATCCAAAACTATGGTTTACAAATGGTTCGCAGAATTCAAGCGTGGAAGATCAACGTTTGATGACGATCTTCGCGAAGGTCGTCCATGTACCTCTGTTGTCACGAAAAATATTGATGCTGTGCGTGAAATGATTTTGTCAGATCGGCATGTGACCTATCATGAGATAGAGGCATCCTTAGGCATTGCAGCGAAACAAATACATACGATTTTGCACGATCATTTGCATGTCAGGAAGCTTTGCAGTCGTTGGATCCCACACAATTTAAAAGAAGAACAAAAACAGGCACGTGTCAAGTGGTGCAAGGAAATGCTAAACAAATTCGAAGGGGGTCGTTCAAATTTGGTATATAACATCGTAACAGGTGACGAATCTTGGATATATTCATATGAGCCTGAAACTAAACAGCAATCAACTGTATGGGTGTTCCAAAATGAACCTAAACCCACAAAAGTAGTGCGTTCACGAAGCATTTCGAAAAGAATGATTGCTTGTTTCTTCGGAAAAACGTGTTATGTTGCAACTGTTGCATTAGAGGATCGAAGGACAGTTAATTCTGACTGGTATACTTCAATTTGTTTGCCGGAAGTTATCGCTGAAATCAGAAGGAACAACATAAACCGGCGAATCATTCTTCATCATGAAAATGCAAGCGCTCACACAGCACGACGAACTGTAGAGTTTTTGACCAGTAACAACATCCCATTAATGACTCATTGTCCATATTCGCCTGATTTATCGCCCAATGACTTTTTCCTATTTCGATATATCAAAAATAAAATGCGTGGCGAGCGTTTTTCATCGCCTGAAGAGGCTGTTGAAGCATTTAAATCACTTGTTTTGAAGGTACCTCGCTTAGAATGGCAAAATTGTTTTTAAGATTGGTTTCATCGAATGCAAAAGTGTATAGATTTTAAAGAAGAATATTTTGAGAAGCAATAAAGCGATTTACATGACGTAATTTGTGTTTTGCTTTACATTTTCCGCGAACTTTGGCAGTGCCCCTCGTATAACAACATCGTTGTCTCTGGGGACTTTAATATTTATATTAAAAAATAATCAAATATTCGGGACCAGTAGTTTAATATTCTGCAGTCTTTCGGAATGTCTATAAATATACAAGAAGTTGCTAGGCCAGCTTCAAATACCTGCGTCGACAATATTCTTACAAACCTTACTTGTAATGTTAGTAACCCGGGGGTGTTAAACTTCGGTGTTTCTAATCATTTATAATTTACGTAAATTTATACCTAAATTAGAACCATTTGGTAAATTTAAAGTACAGGTATATTTTTCTAGTCAATTTTACGTAATAATTACCTCAATAAGTAGATTTGACTTTTACCAAGTCGAGTTATAGCTAATAATATCGAAAATGTTTGCTGGGGTAGTAGAGGGCTAAAGATGTTACCTAAAAATATTAAAAATAAATAGGGTCAATACAAAAACTAAAATGTTAGCAGGTATTGTACGTCAAAATTTTAAACTTTAACTTGTCACCTCTAAAGGGGGTGGTAGAAGGCTGAAAATGTGGATTTAGAAATAAAAAAAAAATACGAAAAGTAAGCACAGCAAAAAGTTTTGATAGATATTGTAAACTTAATTTTTATATTTTTAAAAAATATCCTTATTTCAAACAGCTTATATATACCTACGCCCAATTACCATAAATTAAAACGTTCAATTTGTCTTATTTTAAGCTTTTCTGTTTTTTTTTTTTTAGAGAATAAGATACTGTGTTTTTCTTAATGTTTAGTACCTTTTTTTCATAGAGTAATAATTGGTTTGACATGTATCAAGCTGTAGCCTTATCTAGAATTTCTAGTCTTGTCTCTTTACATCATCTAGTCGTATCCTTTTTAATCTTTGTTTGTTTATTAATCCTACAACATAAGGTTATGATTTATACTTATCTCCCCCACGTTCCATCTCCGTTACATACTAGCCCAATTATTTTCCTTAATGTTTTACATATTCGATAACACTAAATAACAAAAAAGCAACAATTAAACAAATTCCTACATGAAATTATGTTACAAAAACAATTTTGCAAGTGCTTAAATCATTGTGAAATTTTAGATTTTTTGGAGAAAATTATTAACGTCGAACGTATTGCAACAGTTAATTAGCCATTTTTAATGGAGAATGTGAAGCATTTAAACAATTTAAGTGCTACCAGATAATTTTAAATCGTTTAAAATTAGAGTTATTACACTTGTTGTATTATAGATTCTCTACACATGTACCGCAAAACTTTCACCAATACTGAATAATTTTTAGAATTGGGTAGGACCAAGGCTGTTGAGAGGTACATTTTGAGAAAGAAAATGTATTTTTACAACATGATAAAAGAAACTTACGTATAAATATTGTTTTTATATTTTATTTACGTTAATCGAAAAGGCATTAATAAATATTTTATTTTCCATTAAATGATAGAGTTTATTAGTTTTTCCTGATCGGTAGTTGAGATATGGGGACTGAATATTATAGTTCTTTTGTTTATTATAATTATTATTGGTAAAAGGTGAGTTGTACTTGTTTAATATACATTTCCATTTATGTATTGTGCATCTATGCTCATATGAACCTAATTTAATTTATTTACAATAACGAATATTACAGTTATCCAACGAGACCAAACCACCTTCTTAATTTACCTCTAATCAAAAAGAACGTTACCTATTGTTCACCAAGATTAAATAATAAATTAACGTAAGTTATAAAAATATATAATAATATTCGACAATTATTTAAAATACATCTTAAAGAATTTTGAGTCACAAATACTTTGTATACACTCAATCAATTGTTTGCATTAGAAGACCTGTTTTTTAATTATTAACAAATTTGTCACTACAGTAATTAATGTTTTCTTGTTAAAATATAAATAAATAAATATTGTGGCTTCTTCTAACTCTATTCCAAGATATTGATTTCGGTGATAAATTTACTAACTTCTATTATCATTAAAAAAGAAAAAACATAAATTACTTATAAAAATGTATAATAAAGTAAAATAAACTAAAATAAATCAAAATTACATTAATTAATTTATTTCACTCATTATTAATAGGAGTGCAATAATATTATTTTAAGAAATTGGCACCATACATTGGGTGGGAGTTTTAGTATCAAGCAGGTGTCTGCGTGATGCAATGTAGGAAAATAAAAGGAAGTAGAAGTGCCAGATCGCGAAAACGTGTGACATACCATGCAGTTGTAGAATCGCATCTCAGATATCCCATATTATATTCGGGATGAACAATATCTAGTCAGCTAGAAAAAGAAAAAGTAAAATTTGTATTGAAGAAAATCTTTGCAGTTGAAAGAATACACTCCTTTAAAATAAAGCAAAGTTTGCTTTAAATATTTTTCGATACAATATGAAAATAAATATTGACTGTGTAGGCATAATCTTGTATTTTAAGATTTAAAATAATTATTAATCTGAGAGTAAACTTTTTAATTCAAGCCTTTAATTGTTAACAAATCGAATAATACTTTTAAGTTTGCTATTAGTACATATAATATTCAGGGTGTGCCATTAGTAAGTAATTGTCAATTTGTATTAAAGATACGCAAACAAGTTTCAAATAAAAGTTATATTTAATTTAAAATTTAAATAAAAAAAATACATATCTTGAAAATATTTTTAGATATACAGGGTATTTTATTTTTTTTTTAGAATGGTTTGGCAATACTATATTCAATCCTAATTTTGTTTTAAAAAACCCCAATTAATGCAGTATGTTATATCACCACCCATGCAACATCATGCCGTCATTATGACGTGATTTTTTGGTGTGCGTTACGTCATTTGATGACGTGAAAATAATGTTATGGTAACGTGAGAATGTCACAGCGAAATGACGTCATTTCATATCGTCATTTTGACGAATCGACATCACGTTAAAGTAACGTGTATATCGGGTGTCCTAGGCTGGGCAAATTGACGTCAATCACGAATCTACCTAACGTCAAAGTGACGTTTATATTGGGTGTCCCAAGGTTGGATGGAAAAATACTAAGCAGATGAAAGTTATTTATTTAATCCAAAAAACACATGAAAAATATATTATATAAAATAAATTACACTGGTAAATAAAAAAGTCATGAGCAAGAAACCAAAAGGAATAAAATGACAAAAGAATATTAGAGGAACTGACACAATATACCTAAAATTGTAGATTTGATTTTAATTGGGGGTGGGCGAGCATGCTTTACGATTTTAACATCTTCAGTATCATCGAATGATAGCTTTCTAGTTGGCACTTCTTTTCTTTTAGTAGGTACTTTATCAGCCTTGGAATGTAGATCTGAAATAACTTCGACTTTTTTAATTTGGTACATCACTTATCATTATCATCTAAAATAAAAGAACTATTAAAATACAGACCACTGAAAATTCTTAAAGATAGAAAGTAAATTGTGTATCTAGTGGTAAAAACTACCTTCTCAGAGGTATACATATAATCTTGAGTTTATAATAAAAATTAATAAAAAAAAGATCATATATTCTGTGAGATGATAAAAGGTATCAAATCAAGTAACCCCCTACAAATCTTTTATTTTTAAATAAACTATTAAAAAAATACCCTGAAAGAACTCATAATCAAAAAATAAAAGTATAACATTACTCACCAGTCTTATATTACAGTATATTTCTTTATAAAGGCGGCCAAAAGACTTGTTTTTTACGCAGCGTCAGCCATTTTCTGCTCACCTCACAAGCGCCAGACCGTCATCATCCGGTTTTTCAAACTCAACAATACAATACATCTGTAAAATACCAAATTCGGTTTAATATACTTTATTATTTTGTCACATTCTATTTTTTACCTTTTTCTAAAACATTTTATCAAATAAAGTAAAATTTAAAAATGCACCACGTTCACAAGGTCGTCACGACTGTCACTCACGAGAATCATGAAGATGGAGGAAACAACAATGACAAGTGACAATTGACAATATGACATTGCCAGAAATATACGAAAAAATAACGTAATTATGACGAATTCTAAGTGACGTCTATTCTATATCATCAATGCGACGTCAAATACATATACGTTACTGGTTAGGATATTTTAGTTCGGATAAATTATTACTAATTAACGTTGCAAAAACGACGTCAAAGTAACGTCATTAATTAGGATAGTGACGTTTCTGACGAGTAAACCCAAAAAATCACGTCATAATGACGGCACCTTGCTGCTTGGGCAATTAATTAATACAGGGTATTGTATTTAAAAAAATTGAAAAATCGTAACCTCGCGTTTTGACACACCCTATATATAATATAGCATATGAATGAAGCAATTAAAATTGTTTGACGATGTGAAAACAATCAAATCAAATCAAACTTCTTGCAGGGTGTTTTGCTTTAAAAAAGTATTGTTTTAGTCTGCACTTCGTTTATGGAATACCCTGTATATTTAGGAATAATTGTTAAACATACAACTCTTATATCAAAAATTTGTTTATATTTACAATAATTAAGAGCCATCGATCATTTACGCAATGATGGGACCCTGTATATGTGCTATTGGCTCACAAGTTGTATCGTTAGGTAGACAAATTTGTAAGAAATTTTATATTTAAGACATATTTCAAAACACTGGGTATACAATAAATCAGTTCTATCACCACTGTTTATTAAACAATTTTTAAATCATTGTAAACCTATCTAAATTATGAAAATTTAATTTTTGGTTTGCATAATTTTCTAATTTCATAAAAAAGTGCAATATTTAAAAAAGTTCTAGGGTTGAATACAGTACCAAACCATTCTAAAACTGAAATAAAATATACATTTGCATTTGCTAGGCAAAACTACAGCACCCTGTATATCCAAAAATATTTTTAGAATACGTATTTATTAAATTTAATTTTTATTTGAAACTTGTTTGTGTGTCTTTAATACACATGGAAATAACGAACAATCACGCATTAATGGTACCCTCTGTATACTATTCTCTTAAAATCGCATTAGTTAATTTTAATTCAATATTAAAGCTAGCTTTTCTTACCTATTAGTCGTTTAAGTGTACCTATGTTTTTAATTTTATAAATGATGGGTATCTCAGGGTGAGGTGCACCACAGAAAACCTCTGTTTGGGTGCAACCGACCACTTCTGCCCATTCATTCTCCGCCTCTGGATGCAGTCTTTTTAGTTTAAATATTTATTTATTACAAAATTGAACTCACTTGCTAACAACTGGTCATCAGTATTGTAATTTATTATTATTTTATTATTTAAAGAATTTATACAAATTCTGCTAAAAAAAATTATAGGAACAGAATATTTCGATTTGCTGCGTTTGAATATCCACATCGGATGCATCTGAGATGTTGTAATTTTTTGTTCACGTGATGTAGTAGGACAGATGTGTCCGATGTGGATAAACAAACGCTCGAGATGTAAAAAATGCATCGCATGTGGATATTCAAACGCAGCTTTTCTCACACTACGCTTAGTTAACTTCATTCATGAGATATATCAAATTTATACAAGAAAATTAAATTCAATAAATCTGCTAAAATCGATTTTTGAAAAATTCACAAAAATATGATATATAGATGAAATTATTGAAAACAAAACAAAAGAAACAAACTTCATTAATAAACCAAAATGACATAGAAAATATTATAATTGGTTGGAACGTAAAATAAATTAAGTCATCCGTGTATTTCATGTAACCTTGGTTACACTGATGAAATATTTTAAATAAGTGTTATGTATTATGTATTAGAACATTGTGTTTATCTATTCTGTTTATTTCGATAGTTTAATGTTATACCTGTTTTATTTATATGTATAATTATACTCTAATCTAAATAAACGTTATTTTTTCCTTTGGTGTCTTCGGCATCGGTAACTTAGGCCATTAGCCTTGTATTCTATGTAGACTGTGGAGTAATCTAATACTCCATAGTACAGGAGTGCTTGTACTCTAATACTCCTACACCCCTATAGACAGGCTTGGAGGTGCTTCCCAGCGCTACTTTAGGATTATCACTGTTAATTAAAACCCAAGAGTGAATGGTCGGAGTCATGAATCCTACCTATGCATCACATTTATTTTTAAATAAATAAATTAAATAAAAAAATCGGTGTGATTCGAACCGCGGACCCTTGAATTCACAAGTCCAGGCTCTAACAACTGAGCCAACGACTAAAAAAAAAAAATTATCGTTAATATTATATATATTTTTTTAATTTGGTGTCATCGGCTTTTTTAGCCTCGTGTTTTGTACAGGCTTTGTTACTGTTTCTCAATTGCCACTTTAGAAACTGCACTGTTAATATTATTATTAATATTATTGTTATTAAAAGATAAGACGAGAACTTTCTACATAAAAATATTTGAAGAGTTTGTATCCCTACACTGTACGATTGTAGGAACTGAATTAATCAGAATCGGAAACAGGATTATATGAGTATATGAGGCAATTTACCATATTATGTGTGCTAAATTTATTTGGCTGCCTACCAAAAGTAACAAAATTTGCATACAAAATACTTTCGTTCTCCAAAATTATTAAATATTATCGAAAGTTGTATAACTGTGTATAGAAATCATTAAAATAACTTAAAAAAATCGAAATAAAAAAAAAAAACTTAAAGTGATCTTGGTGACTAAGCAACTGGCCTGTTTTGACTGATCCACCTACTCGAAAAAGGAATGTCTGAAATCTCCCGTACTTCTCGACTGAGAAAAGCGCCCTCCGAATTAAAATTTTTTAATTCTTTCTTTTTTAAGTGTAAAGGTTAAAGAAAAAGTCCTTTATTTCTCACAAAGTCAATTTATTGGCGACCGGTTTCGAAGTTGTCACTTCATCATCAGGCACACCTAAATGGAATATCAAGGAGTCAGTTGTAATAAAAACAATTATAAAAGCATGAACGGACTTTAACATATACAAAATAACAGAAAAAACACAAAAGAAAGTTAAACAATAACCTTGACTCACCTTGACTAATTCCATAAAGGAAGCGCTACAAAAAGTTTAACAGAACGAGTTAAAAAAGTCATGTGTAATAAGTATTTTTTAAAAAATGTTTTAAATGTAGGTTAGGTTAAACCACCAGATGTCTTTTTGAATAAAATAATTAATTAAAACACATTTAAGACAATTATTAACTAAACAACACAAAATAGTTTTACAAGCACAAACAGTTTAAAAAATTTTAAGGAAATAATGTTAATTACTGAAAGTAAAAAGTAAAAAAGTAAAAATTATCAGACTGTCAAGACATCTATCTAGATTTTTAACGAATCAATGCAGTAAACTGTAAATTTTAAATTAGCGGATAAATAGTGTACTAACGGAGGTGTTATTTACTGAAAGTGAGTATAGGTGGCGATGACAAAATTTATTGAAAGTAAAATATATTAAACTGAGAATGAGAAGACAAAAAATTTTTATACTAACAAGAAAATTAGAACACTAAACAAGAAAATATGAAAATTCATATGTAAAAAGGGAAAATTTGAAGCAGATAATCAAAAAGAAAATTACTGTTACAGGAAACGGAAAATAGGTTGACAGTACGAATGTCAAAAAAGAGGAAAGTCAAATTTTGGCGTATGACAACCACGTGGGAGAATTTGAATAAGCTAAAAAAATTTTAATAAGATGCGAATGGGCAAAAATTAATGGAAAGAAAATCTAAATTGGGAGAGTTAATTGTGGTAAGTAACTGACTGAAGATCAAATGAGTGGGGGTAAAAGTCTGAAAATAATTTAAATAAGCGCAGAGAACGTTGGGGTACTAATAAATTGAATTTGTGCATTCAGAGAGCAGGAGGGGCCAGATTTAATATTTTTTAAAATTTCCAGGTTCTCAAAGTTATTCAGAAGGAATTTATTAGAAGTCATATGCAAAATGTCGAAGCCAATGCTAGAATCAAAATCGTGACCAGTGTCTAACAAATGAGCAGCAAAGTGAGAAAAACCAGTAGTGTTAGTGTTAAGACAGCGTGTGTGCTCTTTCAGGCGTATTTTAAAATTACGAAAGGTCCTTCCCACATATGAGCATGGACAGTTCAAACAAGTTAGTTTATAAACACCAGACTGATCCATAGGATCAATCTTATCCTTATTCCTAACAAACAGGCTACTGATCGAGTTGGACGTTCTAAAGCTAATTCTGAAGGAATCTTTGAACAAGTTGGCTATACGATATGAGAATTTTCCAATAAAAGTAAGTGAAACATACTTACGATTATCTGCTTCAATATTGGGAAGGGGCTCAATTATGTAACTATTGTTCTGATTACGTTTATTCTGTTTTCTATGAAGCATTTTATCTATTAAGTTCTGATCATAATTGTGACTATTAGCAATTTGTTTGATAACATTGAGTTCTTTATTAAAGTTAAAGTTATCTCGATCAGTAGCCTGTTTGTTAGGAATAAGGATAAGATTGATCCTATGGATCAGTCTGGTGTTTATAAACTAACTTGTTTGAACTGTCCATGCTCATATGTGGGAAGGACCTTTCGTAATTTTAAAATACGCCTGAAAGAGCACACACGCTGTCTTAACACTAACACTACTGGTTTTTCTCACTTTGCTGCTCATTTGTTAGACACTGGTCACGATTTTGATTCTAGCATTGGCTTCGACATTTTGCATATGACTTCTAATAAATTCCTTCTGAATAACTTTGAGAACCTGGAAATTTTAAAAAATATTAAATCTGGCCCCTCCTGCTCTCTGAATGCACAAATTCAATTTATTAGTACCCCAACGTTCTCTGCGCTTATTTAAATTATTTTCAGACTTTTACCCCCACTCATTTGATCTTCAGTCAGTTACTTACCACAATTAACTCTCCCAATTTAGATTTTCTTTCCATTAATTTTTGCCCATTCGCATCTTATTAAAATTTTTTTAGCTTATTCAAA
This sequence comes from Psylliodes chrysocephalus, assembly GCA_927349885.1. Classification (NCBI taxonomy): domain Eukaryota; kingdom Metazoa; phylum Arthropoda; class Insecta; order Coleoptera; family Chrysomelidae; genus Psylliodes; species Psylliodes chrysocephalus. Next base: position 38,314,782 of record OV651822.1, read on the forward strand.
TTCTCCCACGTGGTTGTCATACGCCAAAATTTGACTTTCCTCTTTTTTGACATTCGTACTGTCAACCTATTTTCCGTTTCCTGTAACAGTAATTTTCTTTTTGATTATCTGCTTCAAATTTTCCCTTTTTACATATGAATTTTCATATTTTCTTGTTTAGTGTTCTAATTTTCTTGTTAGTATAAAAATTTTTTGTCTTCTCATTCTCAGTTTAATATATTTTACTTTCAATAAATTTTGTCATCGCCACCTATACTCACTTTCAGTAAATAACACCTCCGTTAGTACACTATTTATCCGCTAATTTAAAATTTACAGTTTACTGCATTGATTCGTTAAAAATCTAGATAGATGTCTTGACAGTCTGATAATTTTTACTTTTTTACTTTTTACTTTCAGTAATTAACATTATTTCCTTAAAATTTTTTAAACTGTTTGTGCTTGTAAAACTATTTTGTGTTGTTTAGTTAATAATTGTCTTAAATGTGTTTTAATTAATTATTTTATTCAAAAAGACATCTGGTGGTTTAACCTAACCTACATTTAAAACATTTTTTAAAAAATACCTATTACACATGACTTTTTTAACTCGTTCTGTTAAACTTTTTGTAGCGCTTCCTTTATGGAATTAGTCAAGGTGAGTCAAGGTTATTGTTTAACTTTCTTTTGTGTTTTTTCTGTTATTTTGTATATGTTAAAGTCCGTTCATGCTTTTATAATTGTTTTTATTACAACTGACTCCTTGATATTCCATTTAGGTGTGCCTGATGATGAAGTGACAACTTCGAAACCGGTCGCCAATAAATTGACTTTGTGAGAAATAAAGGACTTTTTCTTTAACCTTTACACTTAATCCCTACTACTCACATATGGCTACCCTCACTCCAAATCTTTCTTTTTTGCGTAGCTACCGAGATCATCAGACCTAAATTAATGTGATTTTTTGTTTTTCATTTTTGTTGTTTTATTTGTGAATTGTTTATTTTAAGAACTTCCAAACACACTTAAAAAAGAAGTGAGGATTAAGGAACCACCCTGTATAATCTTAAAACGATAACCAAGGACTGGCTTTTTGTTACTCTCTTACATTATTTGTTATTCAAAAATAAATTGTTACCTACAATATTAATTATATAATTTTTAGATTATTATTGGAGCTACGCCCTTCAGTTTATTTTAAAATTTATCTGGCTTCGCTTCAGTAGCGTAGCGACAAATTGTGCCCCTCCCCGCAAGAATTGACTATGGGCCCCCTACCAAATATATTTTTTTGTTAACAAAAATTGGCTCACATTATAAACAAAGTCAAATAAATTTATGTATTTATTATCACAGCATATTATGTAAAATATAAAAATAAACGAAATTAATAAAATTCTTGACAAAAAAAAACAAAATAAACTAATATTTTTTTAAAACTAAAAATAACAAAAATTAAACATTCTTCGTGTAAAGTCTTTTATATTTTGTAGTAAAGCAATTTTTTCTTTCAATGATAAATACAAAGCGACCTTTGAAGAACAAAGCTGTAGAAAGATCGTTGAAATATGTTTGCTGAAAGATTTTTCCGATTTAAATAATTCCTTTTTAGACAAAGTTATCATAACCTGAAGGTATAGAAATCTAAATTTATTAACAGACAGTTCCATACTTTAAAACGGTTTCCGTTTATTTGATTAATTAATTACAATATAAAAAGTTATTTAATATATATATTTGCCTTAAAGTAATTTTCACGATTAGAAAATACATAATTTATACTTGGCTTTGGTTGCCTTTTATCTTCTTATTCTGGATTTATATTTCAAGATCTTGCAGTACTAATTGCTTCATTTTTTAAATTTAAATAATATTTTTTTTAACGTTTAAGATTATCTACGGACAATTGAGATGCTTTTAATAAGCCTGTTTTCTTCTTGCAAAATTTGGGATGCTATATTAGTTTGCTGTACAATTTTAGAACAGTTGAAATTGAAATAAATTCAATATTTTCAATAGATTTTAATAACCTTGATTCATCTCGCTCAACTTGTTTTTTTGTGCCTTAATTTTTAGAGCTTATAGGGAAACTATCTTTCTAGCCCATCGAGTAGGATTAAATCTTTTTAATAAAAGAGCTAAAAATGTTCCATCCAAAAAATAAATATATATCTACCAGAATTGCAAAAAAATGTTTAACTTCAGTAACTTCAGAAATTATGTCATTGATTACAAGGTTAAAATTGTGTGCTGCCCAATGTACATAAGCTGCATTAGGCTCAATATCTTGCATTAGGCTCAATATCTTTTATTCGTTTCTGGAAACCTTAGTAAATACCACTTCATCACGTATGTCGTATCCCTCTGTCCTCTGTATTTTTAAATTTTTAATTCGAATGCTTCTAATGACTTTAATATATCAAATGTTAGCCCTGCTGCACTCTGGTCTGATACTTCGGTGAAGCCCATAAAATTCTCGATAATTTTAATTTCCTAGGGCTTATTATTCTAATCCTTTTCTGAATAACTTTACTTGGTCTACTTTTGTTATATACTGGGTTGTATCCATGATGTTAGCAAAGAATAGGCTTTGTTTTATTTTTAAGAATAAATGTTTTTCCAGTGACTTTGCTAGACAGGCCAATTAACTCATTCTGTATGTAAAACATTGTTTTGACATATTAATCAAACAATAGAGATCAGACCATGTTTTGGGGGTCGCTAAATTCAAATCCGGGGACCTTTTTACCCGATCACGTCAGGGTTTTGCTATAACCTCAAAAACCCAATAATTGAACTTTTTAACGCTTATAAGCCTGTGACTCAAACTTTAAACACAAAATCCAAGCTGCTAACTCCAAATTCTTAATCCTGTAACCACATAAACTCATAACCCCATAAACTCATAACCCCATAATGCAATAGGATTATAACATTTAAAAACACTATAATTTACAGCCACACAAAATAGACCATGTTTTCTACATGTTTTTGGGGTCGCTGAATTCGAATCCGGCGTTTGATTAATCATATCAAGTCAGTGTTTTGCCATAACCCCAAAAAACCCAGAAAAAAATTGGGCTTTTTGGATGCAGAAGATAGGACAACCATCCGCGAGATAAAGTTTGTCGGGTCGGTGGTGTAGCGGTCTAACGCGCTTATATTCATTTATAAGCAAGTTTATGTGTCAGAGACTGCTGGGCTTCGAATCCCAGACCAGACCATGTGGATTTTTAATTAAATTGCATGGTTCGGTATAGGATTTGATGTGTGCTGTATTAATAGAAATTCAATTTCTGTTGATATGATATGCAGATTATACAAAATCGCCATACATTACCGTCTCGATGATGGTGGGTGAGGTTTTCCGGGTTTTCCTCACCTGTAAGTCAAATGGCACCATCAATCATCTTTAAGTCGCCCCGGAGCGCCACGGCAAATATTAATAATAGCCGTCCCTTTCCCCGCACAAGCTCAGCTTTTGGTGTTAAAATTCACTCGTAAGGGGGTGAATTAGGGAGAGTATTATTATTAATATTATTATTAATTTGAGTCTCAATGTAATATGCGTTCAATAGGACTGAAAAGCCTTAATTATGGCCTTTTTTTTAGTGTTATGAGGTTATTGAATTAAGGGGTTATGAGTTTATGGTGTTATAGGGCTATGGGCTTGGAGTTAACAGCATGGCTTTTGTGTTTAAATTTTAAGGTAGAGGTTTAGATGCATTAAAAAAGTGCTAAAAAGACTCAATTATTGTGTTTTTTGAGGTTATAGTTAAACACTGACGTGATTGGGGTTAAGCGGACCCCGGATTCAAATTCAGCGATCCCAAAAACACAGAAAACATTGTCTGATTCCCAAACCCGAAAAACATTTTTTGTGTGGCTGTAAATTATAGCATATTTTAAGGTTATCAGTTTGGGGGATTATAAGGTTAAGGATTTGGAGTTAGCAGCTTGGCTTTTATGTTTAAAGTTTGAGTCACAGGCTTATATATGCGTTAAAAAGTGCTGAAAAGCCTCATTTATTGTTTTTTTTTTTTGAGATTATGGTAAAACTCTGATGTGATAGGATAAAATAGATCCCGGATTCGAATTCAGCGACTCCAGAAACATATAATAGACCGATCCCCAGATCTAGAAAAAAAAATTGTAGCTGTGTAATTATTGGGACATATTTAGGAAAAAGATTTGCTTATGTCAAAAAGTTTTGGTCAAATGTTTGGCTCATTGCAGCTCGGAATCAAGGGCCCCTTCGTGGCCCGGGTCCCCCGCAGCCGAGGTCCTTCGCGGTAGTAACCTACGCCACTGCTTCGCTTGCTCTGTACGGCCTTGATCCTCCGATGTTTTGGCCTAGAGCATTTAGCAAACTTTTTTATTACCTAAAAACAATAATTATAAAAACTGTTTCTAAAGTAGGTCTTGGAAAAATTCTTGTATGTCGAGTGTACAATTCTTCTTTTCTTTAAAGTATCAGTTTGGATTTAATTCAGAGGCACGCGTAGTTATACGGATATGACCCATATCTCTGTTGTTGTCGGTCATGGCCTAGTTCAGAAAGTTTTTGTGTTTACATTATTATTGTTGCTACGCCCATTAGTTTATTAATTTAAAAAATTATCTAGTTGCACTTACTAGACCTACTCTGTACGGCTTTAAGTCACCCTTAGAACATTTCACGACAGGGTTAATAATTGCGAAAGCAAATTTTTAGTTTGGTAATTTGACTATAGGTCCCGTCGAACCATTAAAAATTTGACTAACTTTTTTATTAAAATTTGTAGAAAGTTAGTATTTTGTCGTGTGTACAGGTATAGTTTAATTTAGTTAACGAGATATTTGCAACCATTTTTTTATTAAAAATATTATTAAAAAGATCGATTTGCTATGCTGCTTAGACGCTCCTCGATTTTTTCTTCAATATCTTCAGCAATAGGAAACTCGATAATTTAAATAAAGAGTTAGAATTAAGGGAACGAATAGAAGTAAGTCAGAGGGTGTAATGTCCGGTAAATAAGATGGCTGCTGCAGATCTAGAAATCACCTAAAGTAGTCGATCTAAAAAAATATACTACACAAATTAGTACATACTAAATCAAACTAATATGCAAATATTGATATATAATCTTAAAGTGCCAGACAAAATAAGCCTTGTTTAAGAATAAACTTTTCAATTACCCTACAACATTTTTTTTAAATCCATTAAATCTTTAAAATACAGATTATGTCTTTCTGTAAAAAACATGTATAAATAGAATTTTCCTAATTTTTAACGCAATATTTTCATTTTCCTCATTTTAAGTACCTAAGTGTAAATTTATATTAGATAATAAAACTCTACTGAACCAGCCAATGTACACACTCACACACATCTGTCTGTGTACATTAATTTTATTTACGATCACTTATCTGTTATCATTGTATTATGTATATTATGTTTTTTTAATTACCTACTATATTATTTTTCCTTGTTATAGAATTCAAATTATGAAATTAAAAAGTAATTATTTTGGTGGTTTCGAAGTTGCGCCCGATTGAACAACCAATATTTTACAGAGTGACATTTCATATTACATTTTCCTAATTTTATTTGTCTGCAATTAAATTTTATACCACTTACCCAGGGTCAGCAGATTGACTGACCTCGGCATACCCTGTCAAGGTTATGCCGACGACATAGTCATATTTGCTAGTGGCAAGTTTAGTAATATCCTGTGTGATATAGTCCAAAGAGGACTAGAACATACCAAAAGATGATGCCGTGAAGTGGGACTTAGTATAAACCCTACAAAAACAACACTAGTAGCCTTTTCAAGGAAAAGAAAACTTAATCTCAAAACCGTTAAATTAGACGGGATAGATATAGAATGGAAAAATGAAGTCAAATATCTAGGCCTAACCCTGGACAACAAACTTCTCTGGAACACACATGAGAAGGAAGTAGTAAATAAGGCCACAAAAGCCCTAATGGTATGCAGAAACATGGCGGGTAAACGATGGGGATGTAACCCAAACATACTGCGATGGATGTATACTGCAATAGTGAGACCAATCATCACTTACGGGGCTATAGCCTGGAGTAACAGAACTAGTTTAGTTACTACGAGAGCTAATATCTCAAAAGTACAAAGACTAGCCTGTGTTTGCATTACTGGTGCAATGAGAACCTGTCCTACGGCCGCAATGGAGGTGATCTTAAACCTCACCCCTCTACATTTGATGATAGAGAATGTGGCAAAAAGGACACGATATAGAATGATCGGGAGCGGAGTAATCAGACGAAAGTCTACTTGCTTCAGGACTAAAGATACCTGGGACATGCCCCAGGATGAAATGCAAAAGAAGTACAGTTTTGTGAAAAACTTCAAAACCACAGAGCTGGGCTGCAAGAAAGAATGGAGCCAAGAATCCATCGCGCTTGCAACCGAAAGACGTGCTATTTAGTGGTACACGGACGGTTCCAAAACCATAGAAGGAACTGGAATAGGAGTGTATGGGCCGAGAACCAAGCACTCCGAAAGCTTGGGAAAATATCCAAGCATCTTCCAGGCGGAAATTCACGCCATCGAGAAGTGTATCCAGTTTAACATCGAGAGAAACTATCATAGACAAGAGATTATCATCATGTCCGATAGTCAAGCAGCCATCAAAGCGCTGAGTTCTTACGTAATCAGCTCAAAAATGGTATGGAGATGCCTAGAACAATTGAATGAGCTAGGCGAGAAAAATAGAGTTACTCTCACTTGGGTCCCGGGACATAACGCGGTACAGGGTAACGAGATTGCAGATAGTCTTGCAAGGAAAGGGGCTCAAACACCCTTTGTAGGACCTGAGCCGTTCTGCGGTATCAACACTAACATAATATTAGAAGAGATTAAAAAAGAACTGGGTAGTAGAAGAACCGATAATTGGAACAATCTCTTGGGGCTGAGACAGGCCAAGATACTTCTGGGTGAATATAACCAAAAAAGATCGGAAGTCTGCATCTGCCTGAGCAAGAACAGGCTACGTATTGTAACAGGGATCCTTACCGGGCACTGCCGACTAAAAGGACACCTAAGTAAACTGAGAGTAGTAGAGGATAGTGAGTGCAGATTCTGTGAGGAGGAGGACGAAACCTCCATTCACATCCTAACTGAATGTGTAGCACTCCAGAATCCAAGGGCACTATATCTAGGAGGATATCAAATAGAAGAGGGAGACTTACCTAACTTGAAGCCACTTCAAATCCTACACTTCCTTGAGAAAATAGGATTGGAAGGGTCGCTATAGGCATTGAGACATTGATCTTTTAGGTCGCAGTGTATTAACACCCCATTATCAACATAACATACCCAGGGTCACATATACGGATGGAGTTATGGGGGTAATTACCTCCTAAGTATTTGTATAGGTACTAAAATGTTTTATTATTAAAAATTAAGTCTGAAATATAACCACTACCTTCCCTCAGACCTTAACTTTATTACCACTACCCTTCCCCAGACTTAAACTTTGGATGCGTCACTGCACTTACCAAACTACTAAAACCCCACTTACCTCTTCTAAGCTTATGGCTGTAATGACTATATACACTCCTTTAAATTAAATCGAAACTTCAAGCAATTTAGGACCAATGTTTTGTTACTTCCTTTTATATATTATGTTCTTGTTTTGGGTTTTACTCTGCTAGGCAATGTCAATCATAAGTGACGGGAGCCATGGAGACCATGTTAGATCTAACCTCAGTTCACATTTTGCTGGATAGTCCTTCTATAGACACCTAAAAGTTGGTGGTTAATGCAATGAAGAACTATGATGGGACAAAACGGGGCTGATGATTGAGACTAATAACCAGCACATCTTCGGCATGGTCTCAGACTCGCAGTTTCCTGACAGCACATTGAAAAGTCATACAGCGTCTACATTCCAGAGAGAGCAGAGGGTATAAGACACTCTCCTAAGCGGATTATATGCTGTACACGGACGGCTCCAAAATTGATAAAGGAGTAGAAGCGGAAGTTTTCGGCCAGAAACCAAGAGTTGACATATCAATAAACCTGGATACCTGGCCACGATCTTTAATGCGGAAATGATTGCTGTATAATAAGGAGCAAGAGTTGATTAATTTTTTCCGTGCTAACAAGACTCTAAAGATCTTTTTAGCTAGCTAGACAGCTTTCAAGGTACTGAGCTCCAATCTAGTTGACGTAAAGCTGGTTTTAAACTGTATAAATACCTTGGAGTGTATGGTGCCCGGTACAAAGTTACTTTGATATGGTTTCCGAGACACTGTAATGTGGAAGGCAATGAACAAGCCAACGCGCTTGCTATAAGAGCAATCGAGTCTAAGTTTATGAGACCAGAAGCATTCCTGACCCAACATAACATTTATGTTTCTATATCTTTGTACTATTTTTTTTTTCAAATCTACCACGATTGCTTCCCTCCATGTTTTCCTCTGTCTGTTTATTCCCTTCTTGTAGACTAATACTATTTAAACTTTCTACTGTACCATCTTCCTTCGTTATTTCTATGTAACTAGCCCTTTTAATCTCCTTGATCTAATTAATGTATGTTGTTCTTATTTGGTTTTCTTGTAGATTCGATTTTTTTGCTTCGTAGAACGTGTCAGTAGCCCTTTAGTTTGTTTTTTTTTCACGATTTATTGTTAAACATAAATAAACTAGTTTGATTTTTAAGTATTTTTATGAAGTCATTGTGATCATAGAAACAAATAAGAACTACAGTACACTTTACTTTTATACGGCTAATTTGCTATGTTTGATATTATGAAATCTACCATTAAATTGTATACTTCAATAATTCATTAACCTTAATGATTCCACTTCTTTATTATAAACTAGACACCAGATTATATATTTTTATAAAGCATGAACTAATTCAAAATAACAGTATGTATGTTCAGTGGGCAATAAAGCAGCCATTTTTATTTGTTTATGTATGCTGCGTAAATTATGAACAAACTCAACATATTTGACCTCATACAGCGCTGCTTAAAATATTAATAATAGAGGTATTAATATTAAAGGAAGCGATTTTAACTTTAAGGAAATCCTTTATTAGATTACTTAAAAAATTTGACACGCAACATTCTGATTACAAATTATTATTCTAAAAAAGTATTACTATATTTAACAAACAAGGTTAAATAGGTTAAATAGATCTAAATGTAAAATATTTTTAATAAAATATTCTCCAATTTTGTAGGGTCTCGATCTGATGACATTATTGCCGCATCATCTGCAAAGGTGGCAATTAATGATTTGTGGGTAGTGGAACTATTAGCGGTATATAGTAGATATAGGAAAATGTCAAGGAAGCTTCCTTGGGGAACACCTGACTTTATGGGTTGGTAATTGGATAGACAGGTTTGAACTTTAACTTGTATAATTGTATGCATCTCTTGCTTAGATATGATTTAAGTAATAGGAAACTGTGGTAAGATAATATCTGCTACCTATATCTTGTATAGTAGTTCTTGTTCCCATACTTTGTTAAATGTATGTTGAGGTCTAAAAATACAGAGGCACAAAATCTTTTTTGTTTTAAAGTTTATTTTAAATAGTTAATAATCCTGCATTATTGGATTGTCAAATGTTCTCTGAAACTAAATTGATGTATAGGTATTAGTTCATCTCTAGGTATTATTTCACTAATTCTACTGAGAAGGATCCTTCCGAAAATTTTGGATAATTGTGGCAGTAGACTTATTGGTCTGTATGAAATGGGTTCTTGCAGAGATTTTCCAGGCTTCGCTAACCTAATTATTTAAGCATATTTCCATTGTATTGGGTAATTATTAGTCTGCAGTATTCCATTAAATATAGTGGTAATAAGTACAATAGCTTTTCTGGGTTACCGAGGAGCCTTATATATGAGGTTAATAATAATACTTCTGCTATGGAAATCGCTCTTAGAGGGGGCGATAATTGGTTGGGAGACAATGGCCCATAGTGGCCGATACTAGTCTGTTTATTCAAATCTATAAAAACAAAATTCTGTGGTAACAGCCTTGAGAGTTTTCTTTCCTTGTATGGAATCATCCTTCATTTGTTAAAAATTTATTTTCGACCCAAGGTGTCTCATATGTTTATAAAAATGCGAGTACCTCTCAAACCGTTTCTAGGTTGTTTAACAAGCTGCTGTAAGTCTCCCACGTACTTTTTAGTTTGATTTAGTTCGTGATGAGCGAACCAAGCAAACCAAATTTTCAACGAGTCTGTAAAAAACCTGTTCCACTAGACATTCAAATCCCTTTGCGTTTGAGCTGAAAACTGATATACAATAAAAAGAAAAGGGTTTCTAGCTCGAAGGGTAAACCGCTGGAAACCTTTTCACTAGTATGCATTGTGCCCCAAATAGTACATAAATAGTAGATAAATATAACATTAATAGTACATAAATATAACAATAATAGTATATAAATAGTACATAAATAGTACATAAATAGTACATAAATAGTACATAAATAGTACATAAATAGTACATAAATAGTACATAAATAGTACATAAATAGTACATAAATAGTACATAAATAGTACATAAATAGTACATAAATAGTACATAAATAGTACATAAATAGTACATAAATAGTACATAAATAGTACATAAATAGTACATAAATAGTACATAAATAGTACATAAATAGTACATAAATAGTACATAAATAGTACATAAATAGTACATAAATAGTACATAAATTAATGTACATAAATAGTACATAAATAGTACATAAATAGTACATAAATAGTACATAAATAGTACATAAATAGTACATAAATAGTACATAAATAGTACATAAATAGTACATAAATAGTACATAAATAGTACATAAATAGTACATAAATAGTACATAAATAGTACATAAATAGTACATAAATAGTACATAAATAGTACATAAATAGTACATAAATAGTACATAAATAGTACATAAATAGTACATAAATAGTACATAAATAGTACATAAATAGTACATAAATAGTACATAAATAGTACATAAATAGTACATAAATAGTACATAAATAGTACATAAATAGTACATAAATAGTACATAAATAGTACATAAATAGTACATAAATAGTACATAAATAGTACATAAATAGTACATAAATAGTACAAAAATAGTACATAAATAGTACATAAATAGTACAAAAATAGTACATAAATAGTACATAAATAGTACATAAATAGTACATAAATAGTACATAAATAGTACATAAATAGTACATAAATAGTACATAAATAGTACATAAATAGTACATAAATAGTACATAAATAGTACATAAATAGTACATAAATAGTACATAAATAGTACATAAATAGTACATAAATAGTACATAAATAGTACATAAATAGTACATAAATAGTACATAAATAGTACATAAATAGTACATAAATAGTACATAAATAGTACATAAATAGTACATAAATAGTACATAAATAGTACATAAATAGTACATAAATAGTACATAAATAGTACATAAATAGTACATAAATAGTACATAAATAGTACATAAATAGTACATAAATAGTACATAAATAGTACATAAATAGTACATAAATAGTACATAAATAGTACATAAATAGTACATAAATAGTACATAAATAGTACATAAATAGTACATAAATAGTACATAAATAGTACATAAATAGTACATAAATAGTACATAAATAGTACATAAATAGTACATAAATAGTACATAAATAGTACATAAATAGTACATAAATAGTACATAAATAGTACATAAATAGTACATAAATAGTACATAAATAGTACATAAATAGTACATAAATAGTACATAAATAGTACATAAATAGTACATAAATAGTACATAAATAGTACATAAATAGTACATAAATAGTACATAAATAGTACATAAATAGTACATAAATAGTACATAAATAGTACATAAATAGTACATAAATAGTACATAAATAGTACATAAATAGTACATAAATAGTACATAAATAGTACATAAATAGTACATAAATAGTACATAAATAGTACATAAATAGTACATAAATAGTACATAAATAGTACATAAATAGTACATAAATAGTACATGAATAGTACATGAATAGTACATAAATAGTACATGAATAGTACATAAATAGTACATAAATAGTACATGAATAGTACATAAATAGTACATAAATAGTACATGAATAGTACATAAATAGTACATAAATAGTACATGAATAGTACATAAATAGTACATAAATAGTACATAAATAGTACATAAATAGTACATAAATAGTACATAAATAGTACATAAATAGTACATAAATAGTACATAAATAGTACATAAATAGTACATAAATAGTACATAAATAGTACATAAATAGTACATAAATAGTACATAAATAGTACATAAATAGTACATAAATAGTACATAAGTAGTACATAAATAGTACATAAGTAGTACATAAATAGTACATAAATGGTACATAAGTAGTACATAAATAGTACATAAATGGTACATAAATAGTACATAAATAGTACATAAATGGTACATAAATAGTACATAAATAGTACATAAATAGTACATAAATAGTACATAAATAGTACATAAATAGTACATAAATAGTACATAAATAGTACATAAATAGTACATAAATAGTACATAAATAGTACATAAATAGTACATAAATAGTACATAAATAGTACATAAATAGTACATAAATAGTACATAAATAGTACATAAATAGTACATAAATAGTACATAAATAGTACATAAATAGTACATAAATAGTACATAAATAGTACATAAATAGTACATAAATAGTACATAAATAGTACATAAATAGTACATAAATAGTACATAAATAGTACATAAATAGTACATAAATAGTACATAAATAGTACATAAATAGTACATAAATAGTACATAAATAGTACATAAATAGTACATAAATAGTACATAAATAGTACATAAATAGTACATAAATAGTACATAAATAGTACATAAATAGTACATAAATAGTACATAAATAGTACATAAATAGTACATAAATAGTACATAAATAGTACATAAATAGTACATAAATAGTACATAAATAGTACATAAATAGTACATAAATAGTACATAAATAGTACATAAATAGTACATAAATAGTACATAAATAGTACATAAATAGTACATAAATAGTACATAAATAGTACATAAATAGTACATAAATAGTACATAAATAGTACATAAATAGTACATAAATAGTACATAAATAGTACATAAATAGTACATAAATAGTACATAGATAGTACATAAATAGTACATAAATAGTACATAGATAGTACATAAATAGTACATAAATAGTACATAGATAGTACATAAATAGTACATAAATAGTACATAAATAGTACATAAATAGTACATAAATAGTACATAAATAGTACATAAATAGTACATAAATAGTACATAAATAGTACATAAATAGTACATAAATAGTACATAAATAGTACATAAATGGTACATAAATAGTACATAAATAGTACATAAATGGTACATAAATAGTACATAAATAGTACATAAATGGTACATAAATGGTACATAAATGGTACATAAATGGTACATAAATAGTACATAAATAGTACATAAATAGTACATAAATAGTACATAAATAGTACATAAATAGTACATAAATAGTACATAAATAGTACATAAATAGTACATAAATAGTACATAAATAGTACATAAATAGTACATAAATAGTACATAAATAGTACATAAATAGTACATAAATAGTACATAAATAGTACATAAATAGTACATAAATAGTACATAAATAGTACATAAATAGTACATAAATAGTACATAAATAGTACATAAATAGTACATAAATAGTACATAAATAGTACATAAATAGTACATAAATAGTACATAAATAGTACATAAATAGTACATAAATAGTACATAAATAGTACATAAATAGTACATAAATAGTACATAAATAGTACATAAATAGTACATAAATAGTACATAAATAGTGCATAAATAGTACATAAATAGTACATAAATAGTACATAAATAGTACATAAATAGTACATAAATATTACATAAATAGTACATAAATAGTACATAAATAGTACATAAATAGTACATAAATAGTACATAAATAGTACATAAATAGTACATAAGTAGTACACAAGTAGTACACAAGTAGTACATAAGTAGTACATAAATAGTACACAAATAGTACATAAATAGTACATAAATAGTACATAAGTAGTACATAAATAGTACATAAGTAGTACATAAGTAGTACATAAGTAGTACATAAATAGTACATAAATAGTACATAAATAGTACATAAATAGTACATAAATAGTACATAAATAGTACATAAATAGTACATAAATAGTACATAAATAGTACATAAATAGTACATAAATAGTACATAAATAGTACATAAATAGTACATAAATAGTACATAAATAGTACATAAATAGTACATAAATAGTACATAAATAGTACATAAATAGTACATAAATAGTACATAAATAGTACATAAATAGTACATAAATAGTACATAAATAGTACATAAATAGTACATAAATAGTACATAAATAGTACATAAATAGTACATAAATAGTACATAAATAGTACATAAATAGTACATAAATAGTACATAAATAGTACATAAATAGTACATAAATAGTACATAAATAGTACATAAATAGTACATAAATAGTACATAAATAGTACATAAATAGTACATAAATAGTACATAAATAGTACATAAATAGTACATAAATAGTACATAAATAGTACATAAATAGTACATAAATAGTACATAAATAGTACATAAATAGTACATAAATAGTACATAAATAGTACATAAATAGTACATATTTAGTACAGAAATAATACAAAAATTAGGTTTATCAGAGGACGCAGCTGTTAAAATTACGTTGCTCAATTTTTATCCAGGTTACCAACGCCAAATCCTGCTAAGTGAGATTACTACAGAACCCTAATCACTTACCAAATAGTACAAAATAATGCAAAGTAGTACATCAATACTACACTTCACTAACAGTTCACTAATAGTACACTTAAGGTCTGTTTCAACAACGATCAGACACCAGTTACTGACACTAGGATTCTGCGCAGTAGATAATTTGGTGGCCACAGTAATCTACTGTGCAGAATGACTGGTTTCTGATCGTTATTGGAACAGACCAATACAACAAATAGTTCATATAGTACACAAATAATATATGTACATAGTACACAAATAGTATATGTACATAGTACACAAATAGTATATGTACATAGTACACAAATAGTACACGAAGTCCAGAAATAGTACACAAAATACACAAATAGTACAAAATAGTACGCATAGTAGAGCTTGCTTGTATACCAGAGTAAATCACCGGTTTACCCCTCAATCGAGCCTTTTTCGCGTGGCGCGTCGTAGCTTCAGAGCACCGTATTTCGCTCGTTGTAAGCTCAGCTCAAGTGCGGCTCGCCATATTTATACGCACCTTAAGAAATAAACAAATTTATTGCATACAAATAATAAAAAAATTAAACAGTGAAAAATTACGAATGACTACACTACTTTTATATCAATAAGCAAACACGCCTACTAATAACGTTTTATCAAAATTCCATAGAGATTTTATATGACTTAACTTGAATCGCCAATTGCGGGAATTCCGTAGTCCTTTTTATTCTAGAAATCCCTGATGTACGCGAATTATACAGGGTGGACCACCAGAAACTGCTTCTATCAATATCTCAGGAACTGGATATAGAAAAAATTTTAAAATTTGGGAATCCAATCCAAAATTAATAATAAGGGCTTCCTTATAGGAACAATTAGTAATTAATTATGGCCTGCAAATGTTATTTTTGACATAAAAACTTAAATAATGTAAAAACGCTTAGACTTAGAACATGTTGCAAAAAATCTTCCTAGAATCTTGATTAGAATCCTATAATGTAATAATATATACGATGTCGTATTTAAAATAAGCGACTTAAGGCATATTTCCAGTATAACCGGAAGTGCCCAATAGATAAAAATATTTTAGCTGAATAGATCCCCAAAACATCTAGCGAGTTCTCAAATTTAAAAATTTTTCTCACATCCAGTTTCTGAGATATTGATCGATGAAGTTTTTGGTGGTCTACCCCGTATAATAATTAATCCATCAATTCTAATCAGAGAGTTTATAGTTACGTAGGAGAATCTTTATAACGCAAAATTGAGCCAACTGAAACCTAAATTCCGAAAATAAGTCATTTCTTTATAACGTTGCATGACCGTCCGAGTCGTTAAACGCATATTAAAATGTTTACGGCACGCAATATTTTCCGAACATTATGAATTCAAGCTAGATTCTTTGTTTTATCTAATATAATAAATTTTACGAATTGGTCCTTCCGGGCTAGAAAGATCTCGCTTAAAAATCTTTACTCGTATTTCGGTTACTACTATTACCCAAAAATTCATTCATTCAGATTAACTGTTGGAATTTGACACGAAACCTGTAAATCGTTAGTTATTAATTTTTTTTGTTTGTGTCATCGGCTTCAACTGCTAAGGTTATTTCGCCTCGTATTCTGTGTAGGCTTTGTTACTGTTCCCAGCGCCACTTTAGGAAGCACTATTAATTAGAACCCAACAGTGAATGGTCGAGTGGGGAATCCTACCAAGGCATCAGAATTAATTTTAAATAATTAAATTAAATAAAAAAATTCCGGCCAACGGTGGGATTCGAACCTGGGACCCTTGGATCCGCAGGCAGAGACTCTACCACTGAGCCACCCACCCCATAGTTATTAATGATTAATAAAATTAATGACTCTTTTTATATCCCAGAATATGCGATTTCAAATAGAATACATAAAAATAAATTGGCAAGTACTAATAATTTTATAAAAATCAAGAAACGATCTGAAAAGTTTAACTCGAGTTCCACAAGCCACAAGCCACCAGTGGCGGCTTGTGGTAATTTAAAATGGGTGTTCACTATTTCCAATAATTTTATCATATGTAAGTTTGAATCAAAACTTTGTACAAGAGTCAATATCGCTGTTTTTTTATTATTTGAGTTTGTATTAAGTGTAGTTATTATTATCAACATCATACTGTTTTCAAGCACTACAATCATTAATATATGAATATTTTAGGTAGTGTGATATTTGTTTGGTTTTTAATACGTTGTAAACTGACTTCTTCATAATTTGAGATTATTTTTAAATATATAATATCAGGTTATGTAGAAAGCTTGACATTGATTTTTGTGTAAAAAATATTATATGAAACTTTACCTATCATTTTTTAGTTTTTATTGTAAGTATAATCATTTTCACTATTTGTCACAGATGTCAAATAAAAAAAATATTTTTTAAATACCTTTTATTGGCAAATAAAATAAGAACTAAAATGTTTTAAAAGTTTATTTTATAGAATCAGTCCCATCACAATACATAATATTACACAGACACAAACTAGAATAAAGATATATAATGCCTGGCATTTTAAATGATACTTTCCGCAGTTTAACAGACCCCCTTAACCCCCATTTTTAAGCAGATTCTTTTCACAATCAATAGGCCTCATCTCCTTATAGACCTTGTTACTTTCCTATTTGTATACAGATATAAGGAAAGTATAGGAATCATGATTTTTTTCGACCTCGAGTTTTCGACGGATTTTTACGTTTTGAGGTCCCCTGAATCCGTTTTGACTATTTTCGCGATGATGTCTGTGTGTGTGTGTGTGTGTGTGTGTGTGTGTGTGTGTGTGTGTGTGTGTGTGTGTGTGTGTGTGTGTGTGTGTGTGTGTGTGTGTGTGTGTGTGTGTGTGTGTGTGTGTGTGTGTGTGTGTGTGTGTGTGTGTGTGTGTGTGTGTGTGTGTGTGTGTGTGTGTGTGTGTGTGTGTGTGTGTGTGTGTGTGTGTGTGTGTGTGTGTGTGTGTGTGTGTGTGTGTGTGTGTGTGTGTGTGTGTGTGTGTGTGTGTGTGTGTGTGTGTGTGTGTGTGTGTGTGTGTGTGTGTGTGTGTGTGTGTGTGTGTGTGTGTGTGTGTGTGTGTGTGTGTGTGTGTGTGTGTGTGTGTGTGTGTGTGTGTGTGTGTGTGTGTGTGTGTGTGTGTGTGTGTGTGTGTGTGTGTGTGTGTGTGTGTGTGTGTGTGTGTGTGTGTGTGTGTGTGTGTGTGTGTGTGTGTGTGTGTGTGTGTGTGTGTGTGTGTGTGTGTGTGTGTGTGTGTGTGTGTGTGTGTGTGTGTGTGTGTGTGTGTGTGTGTGTGTGTGTGTGTGTGTGTGTGTGTGTGTGTGTGTGTGTGTGTGTGTGTGTGTGTGTGTGTGTGTGTGTGTGTGTGTGTGTGTGTGTGTGTGTGTGTGTGTGTGTGTGTGTGTGTGTGTGTGTGTGTGTGTGTGTGTGTGTGTGTGTGTGTGTGTGTGTGTGTGTGTGTGTGTGTGTGTGTGTGTGTGTGTGTGTGTGTGTGTGTGTGTGTGTGTGTGTGTGTGTGTGTGTGTGTGTGTGTGTGTGTGTGTGTGTGTGTGTGTGTGTGTGTGTGTGTGTGTGTGTGTGTGTGTGTGTGTGTGTGTGTGTGTGTGTGTGTGTGTGTGTGTGTGTGTGTGTGTGTGTGTGTGTGTGTGTGTGTGTGTGTGTGTGTGTGTGTGTGTGTGTGTGTGTGTGTGTGTGTGTGTGTGTGTGTGTGTGTGTGTGTGTGTGTGTGTGTGTGTGTGTGTGTGTGTGTGTGTGTGTGTGTGTGTGTGTGTGTGTGTGTGTGTGTGTGTGTGTGTGTGTGTGTGTGTGTGTGTGTGTGTGTGTGTGTGTGTGTGTGTGTGTGTGTGTGTGTGTGTGTGTGTGTGTGTGTGTGTGTGTGTGTGTGTGTGTGTGTGTGTGTGTGTGTGTGTGTGTGTGTGTGTGTGTGTGTGTGTGTGTGTGTGTGTGTGTGTGTGTGTGTGTGTGTGTGTGTGTGTGTGTGTGTGTGTGTGTGTGTGTGTGTGTGTGTGTGTGTGTGTGTGTGTGTGTGTGTGTGTGTGTGTGTGTGTGTGTGTGTGTGTGTGTGTGTGTGTGTGTGTGTGTGTGTGTGTGTGTGTGTGTGTGTGTGTGTGTGTGTGTGTGTGTGTGTGTGTGTGTGTGTGTGTGTCTGTATAACGCATAACTCATGAACCAATACACGGGAAAACACCAAATTTCAAACTTAAGCTTTGTTCTAGCGTCTAATGAGATGATTAGATTTTGGGCAGAGTCGGAACATCTGGGGGGGTACTTTATAGGTGGTCATTTTTATATTTCATGGAATATATCTGTTATTTACGTTTGGAGAAGAAAATTCTTCAAATAAAAGTTACTTTTAATATAATTATCTATAATTTTTGTTCTATGCAAAATTTTCCTAAAATGGTCCGTATTTGAGAAATTTGACAAAATGTAAAAAAAATAATTTTTTATAAAAATTGATCAAATAAAAGTTATTTGTAATATAATTCTCTATAATTTTTATTCTATACATAATTTCTCTAAAATGGACCGTATTCGAGATATTTGAGAAAATGTGTAAATTTCGAATTTTGAAGAAAACTCAAAAACGGATAAAGAAAAAAACATTAAATTTTAAACTTAAGGTTTATTTCGGCCTGACGTGAAATGATTAGATTTTAGACATAGTCGGAACATCTGGGGGGGTACTTTATGGGAGGCCACTTTTATATTTTATGGAATATATCTGTTATTAATGTTTGGAGAAAAAAATTGTTCAAATAAAAGTTACTTCTAATATTATTATCTATAATTTTTGTTTTATGTAAAAATTTCCTGAAATGGTCCGTATTCGAGAAATTTGACAAAATGTGCAAAATTCTGAATTTTATGAAAGTTTTTGAAATAAAAGTTGTTTGCGATATCGATCTCTATAATTTTTGCTTATACATGATTTTTCTAAAATGGACCGTAATGAAAAAATTGTAGGAAATTTTAATTTTTCAGTATTTTCGTTTTCCATGAATATCTATAGAAAAATGTTTCGAGGTAGATGTATGTGGACAATGTATATATTTAGTTTATCCTCTAAACATTTATAGAGATGCTGCAATAGGTTGTACAAAATAATCGGAAAAAGCCTATAATAACTAGATAGGAAAGTCATGTGTTGGACACATCCGATTTTTTACTAAAAATTTCATGTTGATATCGCTTTTCATTTTCGATTTCGATCATTTTAATTTCAACCCCCCTTAAATCCCCCATATTTAATCAGATTTTTTTTTTATGATGAAAGGGCTTCTTTTCCTTTTAGAGATTGATGTTTGCTAAAAATTTCAGTTGGGATTTTTTTTTTTATATTTTAACCCTCCTTCACTCCCCAATATATTCATATTTTTTTCAGTATCAATAGGCTTTATTTTCTTATATAGCTTTATTTTTACAAAAAATTTCATATTGATATTGCTCTTTGTTTTTAATTTAGGATTTTTTTTTAATTTCAACCTATCTTAACCCCCTATTTTTAATCAGATTTGTTAAAAATCAATAGGCTTTGTCTCCTTATTGAGCTTGATTTTTGCTTAAAATTTTCAAGTTCATATCATTTCTCGTTTTTGACTTTTTGACAAAAAACGTGACATCGGACAGACAGACAAAGTAAACCTATAATACTCTTCACATAATACTGTATGAAGAGTAGAAAAAAAATGTATAAGGTAAAATAAACAATTTAAAAAGTTCAACAATAATATTCAACTTTGTAACCTATTTTTTTCTTTTGACAAAGAGTTTAGGTTATATACAGCACATCAGCTCTACCGTCGGTGGCATAAAGGTGTGAGTAAGGATTTGTTGTCTTGAAATTTACTTATTTTAAATTGACTTTAGATACACTTAAATAAAATACAAAAAAGAGTATTTAAACCATAGATGGACGCCACTGAATATTTTATAGATTAAAAAATTTGGTAATATTTGATAAAGGAGTTTTTATCTAAAGGTAAATTCAGAAACCATAGTAAATAAAATTTATATAATTAAACCATAAATACATGAATCTGCAAATAGACACTTGTAGAGATGTTCATGATATTCTGTGAAATAAAAGTCATACATAATTTAAATTGAATTTTATACAAAAATAAATAAAAGTGATATATTAACAATATTTTCTGTTTGTTCGATGAGCATTAAATTATACAAACGTTCTTTGCTCAAAAGAGAAATAATAAAATATTAACAATATTTACCCAATTAATTTGATGAATCAAAAGTAATAAAATTGGAAGTATTTTCTCAATCCACTTATCAACATTTAAATTTATAAACGGTAGAAACAATATAATTGAAAATACTCAATTCATTTTTAAACAGTTAAATTTATTGTCAATAGAAATGGTGTAATTGAGAATATCCTCTCAATTCATTCGCCAATAGTTGGAGAAATATATGAATAATAAAATAATGTTTATTTAAACCTATCCGAGACGTCTTGTTAAAATTAAGGTATATTGTTTTGAGTACTCAAAATAATATTTACAAAGTGGTTGTAAATAAAAGAAACAAAAAGTATTCCTAAAACTAAATCATACAGAAAATAAAGAAACACCCGTTTTAAAATATAAGTATAAGTGTCTAAATAGACATTGCGAACATATTGTTAAAATTAAAGAAAAAATAATAAATACCAAAATATAATCCTAGGTCTGACAGCGGCACTAGAAAGAACCCTCTGTTAGGCTACACACTGCACACCGAAGCTCATCATGTTACAGGACTGCTTGGGGCACGGGACCATCGTAAGAACGTTTGAAATAAAAAGGAAAACTCTGCTTCGCAGGGTAAACAAAACGTACCAGCATATTGGCAAGACAGAATTCCATTCTGTAGCTTCCTGAGAATAACCACCCACGGTTGATGTGGTTCTCTTGTTCATCCACGGGAAAAACCCTATATATATTAAAAAATGAGTGTTTTGCCAGACAAAGAAAATGCAGGAGCAGCAAAGGAAATGACTTACCTCTTTTGAGGGTTTTCTCTGCTATCGGGATCCAGCAACACGTGGAAGAAAGTACCTATCTCTCGGCGTCTCACTTGCCTCAGATTTTGGTCAAAAACCAGGTTCATCCAAAATAAAAGTAACATAAACATTGGCACGGGGGCCCTTGGACAAAACAAAAAGTTTGGAAACTAATTATTACTCAACACTATTTAACACAATGCGGAGCTTAATCCCAACGGCCATCTTCTTCCAAAAATCAAATCGGAAAGTGCCGAAAAAAAAAAAGTGACAGTTCGAACATAGAACTGACAAATTTCTAACGAAACATGTTTTCAACCTATTAAGACCAAAAAGAACTAGTGTTCAGCCAGTTTCTCGTGTCTCATATTTATGGTCAAATATAATTAAAGAAAAATAATTATTATGCAAAATAAAAGAAATGGAATGATAAAATATTAAAATATAACCCTTACTCTATTCCTATGGTTATTTACAAAATTATGCTGTGCCTGTAGACAGATCAAACGAACGTAGCTATTTGTAAATTGTGAATTGTATTAGACTGGCAACACTGGTTTGGCAACCTTGTTTGTGAGCGGCGCGCCAATTAATGTGTTCTTTGACAGTTTGAAGGATCTGTTGGTGTGTTGTTTTCTCTTTTTAGCTATATGAATTCGACATATCGTCTCACTCGTGTTAGGCTCACTCATCATAATGCGCCACAGACACAGTATACTAATAGCGGATTCGACTGGCTGCATTAATGCGCATTTAGTTCGACTTTTTTGTGTTGTTCCTTCGACTGGTAGAACCTAATTAATTATAAGTCAATTATTGCATTCGACTCAAATTGCTCGGTACCAAGGCATAGTGAAATTTTTGTTCGACTGGAAGGCGCTCTTGCTCAAAGTTCGAATTTTTTGGAACTGTACTTTTTTTCAGTGCCAGTGTCATTTTGGAGGTTAGTAATTATTTAATATATTTAAATATATTACCATCTTTGTTTTTATTAATAGTGAGAATGGAAAATCTTTGAAATTAATAGAGATTTAATTTTTGGTTTGGCAACTATAAATAAATATCGTTAAAAATTTGTTAGTAACCTGAAATGTCAAGTGCTAACTGTGCCAGTCGAATAACGCTAAAGATGCGCTACACCAATGTCGAACTCTAGCTCCTGCTTGCTGTGTACACTGCTAGATATAAATTTGAATTATAAAAATGTTGCCCAAAATCAATTCAGAACTAAAAGCGCTTTGTCATCGAGCAAGAGCATTTGAGTCGAATCCGCTAGGTATACTGTGACACTGAGACGCGATGAGCCAGAGGACAATGATGTACAAAAAAATATAGATTAACACGTATGAAAATAAAAATATTAAAATTAAATTTATATTTTTATGTTATTTATGTAATATTAAAATAATGTGTTTTTATGAAATTTAACTGGGTGTTCACTACACAAATGAACCAATGGAGAAACCGCTTATGAGTTCCACTACTCGTTTTGATCTTGTAGCATGTGTTATCAGTTCTGTTTACGTTTGCGTTATCGTAAAAATATCGCCGTCGATATTATCCGCAGATCGATATTCCTCGACTATCCCCTAATCTCCAAATACCTCCGAATATAGTCCAAAAGTTAAAAAATTTACGCATAAAAATTTATCTACAAACCATTCCTTGACTGAACTGTAGTCTGACAAGTAATTATACTGTTTGATCGTTTATTAACTTATTACCCATTAACTATTATTCTAGCATTTTAATACAGAAATGAAATAAATAATAATAAAATTTTCACGCTACATAATTTTTTTAATCACACCATAGGTATAGCTTCTCCGAACGAGCGATTTACCGCTAGCGCACACCAAACGAATTCAAATGAAGGCGTGAATAACACCAAAAATAAAACAAAACAAAAAGCAGTCAACTCGATGTCCGTTTGTTTCCCCGAATAACTATTATCTTGTGCTAGACCTACTCCGATTCAGATGACATAATCTTTGCGCAAGCGAATTTCAATAAATAAAAGTTTGACCGAGTGAGCATTGTCATTGATGATACTTTTACAAAGTGCTCATTACTGTACACTTTCGGCCGAGAAAGTGAATATGGCCTAGGATTTTACAATTTCAAGTGTCATAATCTTGTTTCGATTTGACGATCGATTTTGTTTTTTTGGTTCAATGGGTTTTGTGAATGAGTGTTTTTAAGAAATATCTTCTAAAATCTATACATGTTTTTATTTCGTTTGATATGGGATTCGTTATTTGGGGTCTATTCTGTAACAATTCCTTTATATTTAACGGTCTTTAAAAATATTGGCGGCCTTTAAAAATTGTTTCTTATTCGTTAATTTACTTCTATCATTATTTAAACAGATTTCTTTAAGATAGTCCTCTAATGTATTTTAAAGATCCGTTTAAATAATGACAGAAGTAACGGAGAAAATATTTTTAAAGGCCGTTAAATATAAAGGAATTGTTACAGAATAGACCCCATTGTCCTTTGTTTATTAAAAATACTTAGTAAATAAGGATGTAAATATACAGTGTATAACAAAATGGTAGATCACTAGTTGTACCAGATATCCTGCAGTTAAAAATAGATCGGTTAGACCTATGTACAAAAAAGGTACAGCCTTTTGAAGTTACAATAATTTAGATAAACTACACAGAAAAAAAGGTGTACTATATTTAAGATGAATGGTTTTATTTCAATACGTTGTTGTGTTTGTACATCCGCAAGTAAAACTCGTCCTGATTTGAAATTCTTCGATGTCTCAAATCAATACCTCGTAAGTCCGAAATTTCGAATTATTACTTTTTTTCATCTATACAAATTAATTTAGAACAAAATTTTAAAAATAACAAAATAACCACGTTTGTAGGTTATTCATATATTTATTTACTTTTCAACATTATTTATCAAATAATTAATTGGCTTTATTAAGCAATCAATACAGTTTAATGTTCTTCCTCTAAAATGTTTAATTTGGACATACGAGGTATTGATTTGAAACCGTCGTAATACCAGTTCAACAATAGCTAATAAGCCTTGCTTCAAAGATTAAAATCAACTTGCCCTAACAAAATACCTCCTCGTAAATATTAAAACGAAATATTTATAATGGCTGCTTTTTTGTACAACACCGTACAATGAATTTGTACTCGCTAATCTTTTGTGAAGTACATAGGTTTTTGATTCGAATTGTTTAATTCTTGTTCTGAAATTTAAATGCTTTGAATTGAATTCCTTTATAACATTGAATCAAGTACGCGATAGTGGGTTTTAAGAGCATACCATACTTGCAATAAACGTAAGAGATTTCTTGGATTAATTAACAATTTTAGACACGAATGAAATAATTCATTCTCAGATTAATTATTATAAATCTTAAAATACAAGATTATGCCTACCCTTCACTCAACATTTATTTTCTTATTGTGTCGAGAAATATTATTTGAAGCAAACTCTGCTTTATTTCAAATAAATGTAATCTTCCAACTGTAAAGCTTTTGTTGAATGTAGATGATCATTTTTTTTTCTGTGCATCTATCAAGAAAATAGCTATAGCAAGCAACTTTGCAATAAAAAATCACGAAAACAGCACATACCATTAAAATCTGATGCGGTGCCCTAGATCCCCCTAGACTTGTTTCGGTCTATTTGGCCATCATAAGTCTCGGAGGTAGTTTTGTGGAATTTAGTCTCTACCCTTCAGTTGTATTGTAACTTTTATATTTCTTTTAGTTTGTAATGAACAATTTCCTCTTAGATTAAAAATCTTTGAAATAATTTCTTAAAGTAATGTATTATTTACCATAAATTGACAAATTTATTTGCCATTTTAAGGTCTGGGGTGGTCTGACCCTCTGACCTCTTAAACTAATGAAAGGATGTCACGATATAGTTACGTAATTGATTATATAAAATTGAGTTTTAGTCAATAGAATATTCTAAAATAAAAAACTTTTTTTATTAACATTTTTGTATTTATATAAATATCTAATTTGTTTTTTTGTTTTGTTTTAGGTAAGTTAGCTGCTCACTATCTACTTTTAATGAAGTAATAAACTTTACAAGAATAGGTAAGTAATTTTTTTTCTTAGAAAATACCACTGTATGTATGTTGATTCTAAATGACGCTGCCAAAATAATACTGTTGGGAGGATATTTAAAATAATGACCGTATTTTTTGTTTTGAGGAAATCGAATTTGTATAGGAGGTCAAATGCCTTTAAAGGAAGTTTTAAAGAGAGACTTTTAAAAAACTTTTTTATTTCTCGAAAATTATTAAATCGATTTGTATTAAATTTTGTACGACTGATTGTAGTTCAGTAACTGAAGGGACCAACCTGTCATTAAGTCGGTCCAGATTTCCGTTGTGGCTCAACTCTAAGGTCTCGGCGGTCGCTTCCAAGGTCAAAAACTTTTACCAACTCTGCTGCGTCGGAAAGGGCCCAAAATGGAATCTAAATCTGGTTTCCCGCCAATATCTTCCACAATATGCAAATTAGAGAATTTTTGTTTAGATAAAAACGAAAGATCTTATCATTATCTACAAAAATCGTCACTATCATTTTTGTCGGGAATTCGACAGGTTTCGAGATAACCGCAATCAAAAGTCCCCTCGTTCAGCCCCTGCTTTATCTCTATAGCAATGCTGATTAGCTTGTAAATGGGTGGACAAATTGTTTCAGAACTCGGTCAAAAATTGATATTTTTCTATGATTCAAAGTTCATTACAATGGAAAAACCCATAGGTATCGATCCATGTGCCTTGAAGCCCGTTATTTTCTGTCAAGAACATTGAAAAAGGGGTCAAAGTTGCGTTTTCCCATTATTTTGGACCACTTTATAGTAATTCATTCATATTTTTTTCTTTTAATAGTTTTTTATACCATTTTTGTTTTAAATGGGATCTTGAGATGTCTCGAATGATCTCAGAAATTTTTTTCCAGTATCTTCCTGGCGTTTTAAAACAAAATTGATTTGTTTATTTGTATTTTTCATACGTTTTCGGAGTTCTAGAAATCTCTGAAACAAGCAGTAATTAAAAAATCATATTTCATTATATAGTTATTCAATGCACACCATTTTAAAAAAATACATTCGAAAAGTAGACACTAAGCTTTAATGGATGGACCGTCTTTGAATATTTTGGACTGTCTGAGTCCAGGTAGTTCCATGGCCTATGCTGTTTTCTATTTTATTTGTTCCGTTAACACCCATTTAACATGTTGGTATGAAGTACCATATGTGGGTTCTGATCTTATTACAGTTTTTTCCGCCCCTTCCTTCCTAGGAGGTCTGCTTTCTTGTTTCCAAACACAAGGGTGACCTTGTTATGTTCTGCCATGGCCTAGAGGAACTTTTGGCAATCAAGTATTAATTTAGATTGTACTTCTACCCTTTTCAGTGCTTTAAGGGATGCCTGACTGTCTGTCATGTTAAAGACCCTCTTATCTCTAAAAGAGTCATTTAGCATAACTTTGGCGCAGGTATTTATTGCTGTCACTTCAGCTTGGAAGACTGTTGTCAGTGACCCCAGGTTCAGACTAATGTTCCTCCCTGAGTTCACATGGTAAATCCCAGCTCCTGTGCTGTTTTTCATGTTCGAATCGTCTGTATTCCAGATTGATTCGTTTTGTTTTCCCCTATTTTCCGGCTTTGGGCCCTTTCCGGTATTTGAATATCAAAAAGTTTTCTGAAGTCATGAATAATGGGCGTTCTATCCGATGGCATTCTTAATACCGGATTTTGTTTTAATTTCTCTAATATCATTGTGTGGTGTCCTTTGCTCGAAAGTTTCCATCCAAATCCATTAGTAAACAGCATGTATGCCGCCGCCATAGCCTCCTTCTCCACCACAAGGTCTAATGAAGGAAGACCTAGCAGTAGCTCTATTGCTGCAGTGGGTGTAGTTCTAAATACCCCTGTTATTATTAGAAAGGCTAGTCTTTAATTAACATTAATGAGATTATTCGTAGAATGTATTTTACGTATATTTTAGAATGTTTAAAATAGTTTCTATGAAATATAAATAAAATATTTGCTTTCCGCGTTAAGACATTATTAGGACTTCGTCAAAAAACAGGGAGGTTAGGAGTCAAATACGTAGGTGATTACAAAGAATAAAAACCATAATTTTGAAATTTCCCACATGCAACAGTAACAGTAAAAATCAAAACGAAGCAAGCACACAGACTGCAGCCGAAACATATTGTAACGACGATGTCAATGTTTATAACTCCTGGTCCCAATTCTAGAGCTGTGTGAATTGTTCACTCGTTAGATAAATCACATGAAATTTGTAAAAATTGTATTCTTGGCAAATCGACGAGTGTTTACTTTACATGAAAGAGTGTGTGACAAGTTCACATGATGGGTTTTATTATGTGGATGTTGGATATTTCGCATAAAAACCATATTTTAAGGTTATGTCGTCTGTCGAGTCGTCTGTCAAGTCGTCTGTCACATTCTGTGATAATACTTATTAGTTATTAGGCATTCCAAACTGAATGCCTACCAGTGGGCTTTGACGGGTTATGATATTGCAAAATTATGGCAACCCTGTAGACCTGGTGATTTGACAAGGTCAATGAAATAGATATTTACATAGATTGATTATCCATATTTTTCAAAATAAACATAAGTGTATGCCTTGCAGTAAAAATGTAAGCAATTATTTTTTTTAAATATCTAAAGGCTAAAAATTGGTTTTAAAACACATTTTTGCTAAACCGATTCAAATTAATAAATATTTGCCAGGCAATATGGCCGCTCGTAAACGACCAGCTTTGAGCAATCTATATAACTATATATGTATCATTGACCCTGTTAATGACAACATGACAACAGGGTTGCCATATCTAAACTGTCATTACCCACTGGTAGCCATTTGGACAGGTCGTTGGAATGCCTAATTGATGTGATTGTCTTTTTGTTTAAATATATAAGGCATAACAGGTATAATTCAAAGCAAAACAACAAAGTTTTGATTTGTAATTGTTGGAGAGTTGAATTTAAAAAAAAAATGTTAACAAACGTTTAAATAAAATAGTTCAAGAAGGTGAGCTTGCCGTTATTTTGGCAATAGATGAATTGCAAGAGTTAGAAGACGATTTTCAGAACCTCGAAGATTTTTAAGACGAGGTAAGCCATTTGATGAACTATTTCGACTCATTTCAAACGTTTTGGTTTTAAATTTCGCTCTAAAACTTTTTATATCAAGTACTGTAAACAAAACCTTACGTGAATTCGATGGGTGATGGAATGTGAATATTTGAAGTTAATTTCTACAAAATAGCTCAAAAGTAACATAAAATGTAGACCAAATAAATCATATAAATTTGGCAACATGGGTCTGAATGAACGTTAATTCACTTTCCCTAAGAATCCAGCATTTTTGTGTTTCGTGAACGGCATGTGAAGCAGTTATTCGCTTCATACGAATACTCATCAAAAATGTGGAAGTCGAGAATAGGAGCCTTGATGTGTATTTTCATAATAATTTAAGTGATTAAAGAGCTCTATACTTAGGGTCGTGGGATGGGGCTACTTGGATATAATAACTGAAGCACTCTGTAATTTGAAGAGGACGCCACATTATTTAAATCTGCATATATCTACTTATAAAGTAATTGATGAAAATGCGGAAACAAAAATTACTATTAAATTTAAATGACAAATAAAGGATATGCCTTCAGTAGATACGAGAAAACCAAATTATAATCTAAAAGAGTTTCTAATAGTAAAATGACTTTTGAATATATCTATTTTTGGTTAGTATTCAATACATCAAATAAGGGACTTATCTCAATCAGGTAGGGCTTCTTAAAGGGGGTAGAATATGTCTCATATACGATGAAAGGTCTTCTATGGCACTCCTTAGGTCCTCAAGATGTTAGTTCTTCGTCAAATCAACAAATCTTCTCGTATAACAAGGTAATAATTCTTAATCATGCTTCAAATAAATAAAAATATCATCCAAATCTTCTTCAAATAACAAGGTATGCAATTCTTATTCATTCTTCAATTATAAAAAAACTACTCAGATGTTGTATAACTCAAATATTTCGACCTTTTTATGGATAATCGGATAGGTAGGAAGGATGAGACGAACACTTTGAATAATTCTATAAAATTTATCCATTTTACAGGAACCAATATATTCAAAACATTCGACTTAGTTAATTTGATTAAAATTATAACTCGTTAATTTTTAAAAATCATTTGTATGAAATCAAAAAATATTATATTTTAAACCGACCATATTTAGTCTTTAAAAAAGGAAACGAACCTCTTTATCTGAGGATCGCCTTGATAAATCTAAATTTGTCTCGTCAACACCAAGTTTAGAAGGGAAATGTCAATCGTAGAAATGTCTCTCGACTGACAGACCCAGAATTGTCATTCAAGAAAACAGATGGGGCACTAAAGGTGTCAAAAAAATAACGATTGAAAGACATACCTTTACAATATTTAAATGTGAGCAACGGTAAGATTAATTGACTTACCTGTAAGGAAGATATATGGCAATTTGTCAAACACATCCTCCTGTACAATGATGTAGTTGAGGATTCGTAAATATAAATCATCTACGTATGGTTAATAGATGAATGTTTTAACTTGAATTTATTGAGATCGTAAAAGAAAACTAAAACAATGCCTATAATTTTCGCAGTGACGAAAAATCTAAAAATAATAACTCCTAAATACTTCTCCCTATTTTCCATCTACTGAATTCGTTAGTGGCCTTTTTAACAACTTAAACTATTATAACGGGCGTTTCAATAAGACATCTATGTTAAACGTGCATGAGAATTAAACGTCAAATGATTTTTATCATCATGATAACCAACAGTTTAGGGCCTGAATTTGATGCCACGAATGTAGAAAATTTGTGGTTTCAACAGGACGGCGCCACATGCCACACAACCAATGCAACAATGGCTTTATTGAATAAGAAGTTTCCAGGTTGTCTCATCTCCTAAAACAGCGAAGTTACCAAGATCGTGCAATTTGACGCCTTTGGACTTCTTCCTTTAGAGTTGTCCTAAGAATAAGGCCTACGCCAACAAGTTAGCAATAATCGAGGAGTAATTATGCAGATCTAACATCCATAAATTTTAACCAACGACTAAAGGCGTGCCGCTAAAGCCTTCCCGAACATCTGGACGATATTATTGTTCACACATAATGCCCAATATCATGATTCAATGAAGAAATAAAAAATGTATAGTAATATTGTCTTATTTACTGTTAACATCGATCCGTCTTATTGAAATACTTTTTACATGTGAAAATATGCATTTATTATACTCATTAATAAAAAAATCTTAGACATAGGTAATAAAACTGTATAATTTCCACAACTTCCGTATAAAATACAAAAGTGACAATCAAATTGACTTACTAATTTTCACGAGTATTGTGATGAAATTGCATTGTTTATTATTATATAAAGAGTTACGTAACCGCGATAACGTTGAATCAACGCGATTCATTTTCTCAGATTCAACCTTGACCCCGAAACGCGAAACAACTGCTGCACCGCGTCTCTCGCTATTATTTAATATTACTTACCTACCTGATAATTATTATTAACTGCCGGACTTTGGCCAGACGTTTTCTGACAGGTATAGGGTGTGCTGTATCTCTGTAAATGGCCAAACAGCATTAAAATGTCCTGGGTTGGGATAAAAGTAGTTTTGGGTCATGTGTACGTCTTGTGAGGTAGTTAATTTGAACTAATTTAAAATTAAGTTTGTAAAAAAGACTGCAAAATGTACTACATTGAGATGAACTTCGCGTATTATGAAATATCGAGTGAAATACTATTTATATTTAAAACTAGAAATAATCATTGGCATTTTATATTATACTCTTCACAGTTTAAGAGACCCCCCATTTTTATTCAGATTTTTTCCAAAATCTAGAATCTAGAATCAATAGGTTTCATTCCCTTATAGAGCTTGAATTTTACTAAAAATTTCGTGTTGTTATAGTTTTTCGTTTTTGATTTCTGATTCTTTTTCTTTCAATCCCCTTTTAAACCTAATTCTTATTCAGTTTTTTCTGTCAAAATCAATAGGCCTTATCCCCTTATAGAGCTTGATTTTTGATAAAAATTTCAAGTTGATATCATTTTTCATTTTTAAGTTAGGAATTTTATAAATTTTTCAGCTCCTTTTAATCTTCCTCCCCATTTTTATTCATACTTAGTCCCGTTGTAGAGCTTATATTGTTTTTCGATTTTAATTTATGATTTTTTTAAATTTCAACTCAAATTAGCCCCCCATTTTTAATCAAATCATTTTTAGTTTTTGACTTATCGTGCGGATAAAAACCTGACATTTTTAAAAGTTATTTAAAATTTGATTAAAAGGATTTTGGTAAAAAAAAATTAATTTTGGATCAATATTGAAAAATGTTGGTTTCTTGAAAGTAAACCTATAATACTCTTTAGAGACTACTGTGTGAAGAGTATAATAATAACTTCAATTTTAACAGGTTTGTTATTGATTTTAAATTTAAACATTTCTAAAATTTTGTGTTTTGTTGTTCTATATGGCGAGTCAAAACGAGCCATTTTTGGAAAAATATTTTACAAAAATTTTCACTTGTCGGAATTACAATATTTTTCCATAATTGTTCGTTTCCATCTTTTATTCTCTTGTGGACAACGTTTAATTTAATGTCCCCTTCAACATTCTTTTCCCGTATGTATGTTTTGGTTTTTCTTTAGTTTTCTTCCCTCCTAGTTTACTATCTAGTATTTGACCTTGAGTTCCACCACAGAGATACTCTGAGAAAACGTAATTATTCACAGTATACGCGAACGTAGCTATTCACTGAACCTACACTGCGAAAACTACATTTCTCTTTTAAATAATTATGTGTCATATTTTATGAAAATTTGCATGAATGCATTTGAAACTATTCTCGATTTAAGTAAATTATTTTTTGATTTGTAGCACTTCCGACAGAAGTTTCAAAAATAAAAATTATAAAGTTTTAAACAATAGTTTATTTTACCCTGTCATAATGAACTATTAATATTGTGCCACAAATCTCACTAGTCATTTATGATTCATAAGTATAAATCAATTGGGATAATTGTTAAAAAATCATTAGCTAAAGCGTATTTTAGGGATTTTATGAACAAAAAAAAAAGAAAAATAAATAAACGTGTATTTATGAAATTGATAAGTTTACAGTCTAGTGCATGTATTTTATTAAAATAGAATTGTTTGAAAATTAAAATAATTAAAATTGTTTACACAGATTTATAGAGCAAGCCTAATTTATAATACATAGATAAGTAGCTTTATTAAAAGAGCTATATCCTAATATACAACAAAAATATAGAATAATTATATAAACGGTACTTATAAAAAATATTAAATAATGAGTAATTATTTTTCTTCTTTTTGCACCAAACTAACGTTTTCTCAACGTTGCTATCTTCTGTTGCAGTCTCTGCTTTCTTGGAGTGTTTGATGATAACAAATTACTCGTTTGAATTTGTACTGTTACACAAGGTAGAGAAACAGATGGTTGACTATGCACTTGTTCAATAAATTCTACTTCTGCTGAAGTTGAGGGTAGACACAAGTTGTCTTTGCCTTCTTCGTCATGAACAACAAATTCCTCTAAAAAAAGAAAGAGAAACCAAATTTTTATCAAATCAACTAGTGTCAAGAAGGTGCATGATTTGTCAGAATTAAATGTTTAAGTCACACTTTTTAGCCAGATGAACTTTAAAATAATTTTATAAAATGTGAATATATTTCTGTGCCTATAGTCTAAGATCCGAAGTAAGGTCGATCTTCGCCCATCTGTTTAATGGATGAAAGTTTCTTTTTATTAAATAAAATATGTTTATAAATATACTGCAAAAGGGTTGCCTAAGAAAATACGGTCCAGACTATTTATTTTTTTAAAATAAAAAAAAACGACACCCTGTAAAGTATTCCCCAGATCTTCGACTATGCTCAAACTTTAATCACCTTACCGCAAGATAGATTAAATCTTAAGTTTAAAATTTGGTGTTTTTCTCTTTATCCGTCTTCAAAATTCGAAATTTGCACTTTTCCTCAAATATCTCGAATTAGGTTCATTTTAGGGAAATCATGTATAGGGACAAAATAATAGAGAATGACATCATACGCAACTTTTATCATGATTCCTATACTTTCTTTATCTGTAGACAGGAAGGGAAGAAAAAAATGGCCGTGACCGTATTTTCTTAGGCAACCCATTTGCAGTATATTTAAAATCATAATTTGCCTAATAAAAAAAAAAAATTATCCATTAAACAGATGGGTGAAGGTCGACCTTACTTACGGATCCTGGACTACTAGGAGGTAAACTGCACTGTCATTCTAGTCAACTTTTTAATGCAGCAGACTGAATATTGTAAAATTATTAAATTTCAACTAGATGTGTATTTAAATGTAATGTAAAGTATTTAAATGTAATGTAAAAAATGACAAGACGAGTAGCAAACTTTTTGTAACATTTAACTATAAATTGTATTTATTTACCTTGCAAAACTGTGACTATTTTCGTAGGTTCTGAATGGGGAAATACTGTTGAGAATGCATTTCCAAATAATCGTTTTCTTGTTTCTGACTGATAAACAAATTTATCCTGGAAGTGTAGTTCACAAATTTTGTAATTTTTACTTAAGCGTTCGACACAATTTCCCAATAAGTTCTCTCTATTTGCTGCCTTAAGCCACAATTCAAGTCTGAAAAATACATACAATCATTGTACTACCATGTTATGGCAAGGTCAATTCCTATTTCACCCTCAAGGTTTCATACCTACCTCACTGGATCTTTCACAAGAGTGAACAATCCTTCTTTGCCACCTATTCTTGAGGTACATCCACGATAAATACAAGTATATCCTCCTCCTCTTTGACGCGGCATTGTTTATATAAACCTAATCTTAATACGTACAATAAAGTCTTAAATTAATAACTCCACAATTAAAAACATCAACAAAAACTAAAAATAAACCACTAAAAAAACGTAAAAGTTATCAGAATATTCGCTAAAAACAACCAAAAATCCAAGAGTGAGATTACAGAACATCTGCAACTTTGCAGATCTGCAAATATGGCGGACTTACAAATGCAAGTATTCCAAAAAATATCTGCAAATTCGCAACATTTATTGTGGTTTATTATCAACAACACTAAACCCAAATTTGGAATACGAAAACTTGATACTTGCATGTGTAAGTCAGTCATATTTGCAGATTTGCAAAGTTGCCGCCATATTTGCAGATTTGCAAAGTTGCAGACGTTCTGTAATCTCATCCCAAAACGACAAATAAAGAAATGACATGAAAAAAAATATTGATTTTCTAACAGCGACAGCAGTGACAGCTTCGTTCATCTGCTATAAAAGTGTGCACTGTTGCACTTCGAACAAGTAACAAATCTACGGTTCAATTTTGACAATGTTCCACTATGAAGAAGGTGTGGCTTCGGTTGCTAGGTTCCTGTTTTAGACCTATGTTTGTTTTCTGTATTGTTCTTTATCCTGTGGTTGACCGTTGACGTTGACGTTTTCAGTGAACTGATATCAAGTGACAGCTTTACTGTTCTATTACGAAAAAATATTAAAAATTAATAAGGCATAATATTAATTTACAGTACAGCTTAACGTAAATCCTACTATATTTCATTTCTTATCCTAAAATATTCGAAACTTATGTAAATTGAACAAATGTTGCAGGCAAATATAAGGTTTTTATAAATGTCTACCTTATCTTCACAATATATGTACCTAACTCTTAAAAGCTCTATTTTTAAACATACCCACTCATGAAGATCAAAAGTTAGGCAATACATTATACACGATAAGCAATTCTATTTTTACACACGGGGTTATGCATAGTAGGCCATTTCAAATGAAATGTTAATTGATCATTTCGGTTCTTAAAGACGATTTTGCGTGAATAATTAATTAGTAAATAGTTTTTTACAATAAATTAATTTTAACTTAATGAAGAAATAATAAAAACTGAATTTTTTGTTAAAAAAAAGACAATGTATGTTATAACATGTAATGGGAATGGAATTATCTGTCGCTAATAGGACTTTGCATCATGTGGTGAGCGCAAGCGCAGCCGCCATGTTGAAATAGCGCCAATTCAAAAGTTTCGTATTGTTTTGATCAACAATGGCTGGAAAAGCAATATTATCCCTACATACAAATCAATCATTAGAAAAAAACGTTGATGGTGATTTACATTTTTATAACTCTGTGGAGTTATTATAGTTGTAAGCAATTGAAAAGGTGCTTGAAGTGTTGTGCACGTTCGGAACAAGGAAAAAAAGTGTGCTGATTGAGAGGTTAGGTTTCAATACTTGTTTACTGCGTAAAAAATTGATGAAAACAAATAATAATAATAATTATTATAACTCTATTATAATTAATTATGCCAACCAACTATTAGTTCTGGCAAAAACACTTTACCAAGGAAGTTAATCACGAGTATAATTTTTAATATCATTATGAAGTATTATTTAATATTAAAAAAATATTGTGTAATACCAGATATTGATTTTCTTCTGTTGAACCACTTTCCCCATGAAAATGTAGTGAACAAATATAAGTATCTTCAGTAACATCATCAATCGATCGAAAACCTTTGCCACTTCGACCACATTTTTTCACCCATAATGCTCAATTTGAACATGTTTAAATATGAATTTTGCCTAATGATTCGATAGATTTTTACGATATTGCAGGCAAGTCTTTGGAAAATGTATAAAATAATAATGAATGATTTATAACGTGTGTCATTTTTACATACTCCATAACAATGCCGTTTCGTTTTCCTTTCCGTACATATAACATAATTAATTGCTTGCAAAAATTTATTTTTTAATTTACTTAAATTAATAATTATTGATTATACGTTTTCTACGTGAACATATTAACATGCTTGTTTACAAAAAACAGTACAAAGAAGATGGCTGATACTGACGCATGCGCACAAAAAAAATGAGATGAAAAGGCCTATGCAGCAAGGAAATGTCATGATGCTCTTAACGACCATTCGAATCCTATATTTTCAAGGAAGTGTAGTTCTATTTTATATGCTCCTAGCTGTAGTATCCTTGGATTCTGGAGTGATACACATTTAGTCAGAATGTGAGTAGGGGTTAATCTGCACTCAATATCTTCTACTACTCTTAGTTTACCAAGGTGTCCGTTGAGTCGGCAATGCCAGGTAAGGATCCGTGTTACAATGCGTAGCCTGTTTTTGCTCAGGCAGTTAAAGGCTTTTGATCTTTTCTGGTATCTTAGTCTGTCTTAGCCTTAAGGGATTGTTTCAATTATCGGTTCTTCTACTGCCCAATTCTTTTTTAATCTCTCCCAATATTGTGTTACTGCTGACACCGCAGAACGGCTTAGGTCTCACAAATGGTGTTTGAGCCCCTTTCCTTGCGAGACTATTTGTAATCTCATTACCCTTTACCACGTTATGTTCCTGGACCCAAGTAAGAACAACTGTATTTTTTTCGCCTAGCTCATTAAATTCTAGGCATCTGCAGACCATTTTTGAGCTAATTTCGTAAGAGCTTAACATTTTGATGGTTGGTTGGCTATCGAATATGATAATAATCTCTTGTCTACGCTAGTTTCTCGATGTTAAACTGGATACACTTCTCAGTGGCGTGAATTCCCGCCTGAAAGATGCTTGGGTATTTTCCCAAACTTTCAGAGTGCCTAGTTTAGAACCACCCGTATACCACTTTCTTTCAGTTGCAAGCACGATGGATTCTTGGTTTCATTCTTTCTTGCAGCCCAGCTCTGTGGTTTTTAAGTTTTTCACAAAACTGTACTTATTTTTATTTCATCTGTTTCTGATCGTCTCCTTGTTAATACGTTCATTAAATGTAGAAGAGTGAGGTTTAAGATCACCTCCATTGCAGCCGCAGGGCAGGTTCTCATTGCACCTTAGTAGGTAAACTAGTTCTGTTACTCCAGACTATAGGCCCCGTAAGTGATGATTGGTATCACTATTGTTGTATACATATATCTTTTTGAACCTTTTTTAAAGCGAACGTAGGTAGTGACAATTTACAGGTTATATTATTCTCAAACTTATTTTTATGAAAAAAAAAAAAAAAATGTAGAAATAATAAAAATGTTACGTGCTATACCTCCCGAAGGACTTAAAAAATCCATTACACTAACGGTTGGACCGAATATACTCGTATTATTATTAATATGTTGTTTTCAAATTGACGGTTTTTTATACGTTCAAGAAATAATTTTTTAACTTTTCCGCCACCAATTTATATAAATAATTACAAATTTAATATCAATAGTTGTTGATAATTGTATTTCCGACTATATGAAGGTTAAACTAGTCATATTTAATCTGTAGATGTGTAGAATGGTTCCGACTTAATGTTTTTTATATTAAACGATTTGATATTGAACGGAAGATCAAAGACGATCAGGAAGAAGTATTGCGATATTGAAATTTAAGGTTTGTAAAGCATTGGCGTTGCTTAATCTAAACCTAGTAGTTCTTTACATTACTAACCCTAATTTTTAAGAAACATTCATTTTGATTATGGTATGGAATTCTACAAAAAATAGTTGGGCAATCACAAAAAAAAATTAATTAAAAATGAAAGAAAAGCAATATTAAATTACACGCGGTAATTAAATTACGCGGTAATTAAAATTATATGAGTACCTTCTCTTTTTTGATATTTCCATTCAGGATTCTACTAAAGAATCGTTTTATTTTACTAGATCTGATGATTTATAAACAATAACAACTTTCAATAATTTTGTACATAGTGTGACAATTTAAAAAAACATTAGCTATATCTCATGAACTAAAGATTATATCAGAAAAGTAAAACCAAATAAAAACAATTTATTTTGTACTCCTAGACGAAAAATATTTAAAAATATTTAATTATATTATTAACATACCATCTTATTTTTCTACTAGAAATGGTTCTTAGCATTTAATTAATTTATAGCAGTGGTAGGCTTTTAAACTATCACCCTGTACAATAAACAGTACTCACATTTTATGGCTAATAGAATATTAAAATAATTATGCATATTGTTTTTTGTCACTCGCCGGATATGATATAAATTTTAAATCACATGTAACATGTCATTGAACTGAGTGCAAGATTTTAGATTTCCATACCATAAAATGATTAGAAAGAATCCGCGAAAATTTTGGTAATATTTGCTTCGGTGTAAATTCTACGCAATTTATCCAAATAATTCTCTTCACTACTTATACGAAATTTAAAAAACAAACTATCAAATATTTATATAAGACCAAGAAAGTGCCCATTTTGTTACAGTTTATTTAACGTTGGCCTATTTCTAATCAAAAATGTAAAACACCAATGCTGGTGAGCACGCAACCCCCCAAATACCAGAAATTTAGCTGAATCCTCTGGTGTTTCAACCAGAGGTAGGAAACTTTAACGAGTCTGCTAGTCAGCCAGCTGTGATATGCTCCCTACACGGGCAGTTTCTTTGGCCGATTTTTCTTGGATAGTAACCCATTCAAGTACTAACAACTGCGGACGACCCTGCTGGACTGTAGATATCTATACACAATAGTGAACCTGCTAAGTTTGCTGCTCTATACTTTGGTTTATTTTCGTAAAAAATATAATCTAAAAATTATGCAATGCTGAGTTACTCGTATCTGTATCTGTAACGTGTGGAGGGTGGTTACCTCACGGTACTTATGCCTCATTAGGCCCATTGTGCATCCTTCTAAGATGATAGGCACCTCCTAACTCGTGAGTCAGTCTACAGATATAATGTAGTTGACAACGTCGCCAAGAGGCGCTTCTCTTATATCGGCCAGTGTTAGCCGATACTCGCCGAAAAAAAATCTTCTAATAAATGAGAGTTTTGAGCAATCATAAAGGAAATGCTTGGTGGTCTTATCTTCTTGTTCGCGCCCTCTGCAGAGTGCGGATTCTGACAGCTCCATGATATGGAGATGTTTCCGTACTTGGCATTGACCAGTCAGAATTCCTGTGACTAGGCGCAGATTCTGTCTAGTCATAGTCAAGTATTTGTTTGCTGCAGTGTTGTCAGGATAACTTAGGAGCTCTCTGGCAACTCAGCAGTTTCTTGTTTCATCCCATCTTTCCTTGAATTTTACAAGAGAATCTTCTATAATTAGATCTGTCACTACCGATTTTGTCAGGCCAATAGAAGGGCCAGGTCCAAAAAGTATTTGGTTGGCTGCTTTCTTGACTTGTTAATCAACAACCTTTCGATGTGGCGTGACCTTTGGTCCATCTTAAGGTGACCACATTGTTGATGGATACTTCAGCCAAAGCTTCGTGACATTCTAGTACTAAAACTGAGTAAATTCGTGGTCTGTTCGGGGTAAGTAGTGCTTGTCTGCTATCTGTATAGATGAGCATGTTCCTTTCAGTGATATTGTTTCTGGTTATTTCTTTTGCTGCTATGAGAATCCCCATTTGCTCTGTTTGAACTACACTGGCACTATTGCTCACAGCCCATTTTATGTTTAGGTTTAAGAATCTGGAGTATATTCCACATCCTGAGCCTTGTTTTGTTTTAGAAATGTCGGTGTAGATATGAATCGTACCGGCCCCTTCTGGCTCTTCTATTTATTCTATTATAACTTTATATGGCTTATGGAAGATATATCTCGGTGACATGGAGTCTATGTTCGCTTGATGCAGTGGGAGCGTATCGAGCGCCTGTTGCCAAAAGCGACGTCTCGCCTCACTAGATCCTACATCAGGTCCTATTTCAACCGTGCGGAGGCACGTCATTGCCGTCAGAGCAACCTCCTTGATGTAAATGTCAAGGGGAGTGAGACTGAGAATTACTTCCATGGCTCTGGTCGGTGTTGTTTTCATGGCTCCTGTTATGTTAAGACATGCTATTCTTTGAATTTGTTCTAGTTTACGGATAGCTGTTAAAATTTAGGTTTTCGGTACCCAGACAACTGCACCATATGTTAGCATGCGACGACTCTGGGGAAAAACCCCAGGTGAGCCCCACGGTTCGGCGGCATTGTTCATAAGCCATGTATGCTCTTTTAACTGTTTTATAAATGCAAGTTCCATGTTAACTTGATGTCAAAGGTGAGACCTACGTAGGTACTTGCAAAGTTTAGTTTTGTGTTTAGGAGTTCTGGAGGTTTTAATTCCACTTTCATCCTTTTCCTTGTCAAAAAGGACCATTTCTGTCTTCTTAGGATTGATAGACAGTAAATGGTCCTTGCCCCACTGTTCTATAACTTTTAGAGCTACTTGCATTCTTTCGCAGATTATGTTCTCAAAATTCCCTGTTTGCAGAATGACCAGGTCATCTACATATGCTATTGTGTAGTGACTGTCATGAATTACTCGTATTTTCAGTAATTTTTTAAAGTAAATAGTTAACTAAAAAATCAACAAATAATTTATTGTATATACCTACTTTTTTTTTAAATAACTAAATATTTCAATTTGTTTTTGTTACGCATATGACTCCAATAATTATAATCTACAAAACCAACTTACGAAAACTCAAAAACACACTTCACAAAACAGAAATGGTTGTGACATTTTTCGAAGATAAATAAGAAAGAAATGGGTTTACTATATTTATAAACTATTCGATATTTCCCGTTGCGCTGTTGTCAGACATCATTGCATTGCTGCCAAAAACGCATAGAATGTGAAGTAAATTCTGGTTTCAGAAATTTCATAAACAATCATATCTGTCTTGGTTATATATCTTTGCTTAAGGACCATCAGTGACCGAGACGACTTTATTTGCCTTCTAAAGTAAAACAGGTTGTCGATTTAATTTTTATCAGATTTATAATCCTGACAAAAAAATAACAACTGTTTTATGTTGAGAGATTATGATAAGTAACCAAATTCCAGTTAGTAATAAAACTTTTCAAGATTAGTATTCTTTTAATGTGAACATAAACATAAACGTGTAAATGTAATTTTTATTTTTATATTTATTATCAATTTGGAAACGTGCAATTAATGATTTTTTCTCATAAATAATTACGAAACAAATAAAAAATCAATTTATACTAGTGTTTTTTTATGTTTTATGTTTTAGCAAAATAAAATTTATTGAAAAAATTGACAATAAGAAGAAATATGCAAATTAGAGAATAACTGCATGAAGAATGTTAAATACACATTCCTGCATTAATAAGATAATTTTAAAGAACTTGAGATACCATTGAGAAAAATAATTCGATATAGGGTTAAAAATAAACTAAGATAAGTCAATCTGAGATTATCGAATGCAAATAAAAGCGCTGATTTCTGATAAAAAAAAAAGATAATTTTCCGATATAATTTTTTAATTATTAAAGTAAGTGCAAGTTAATGAACTACCGGAGGAAATTTTTTGTAGACCTCAAAAATTAATTAGGTTAGATTAGATTAGAACAGTTGCACACTGACTTTTATAATGTGGAAACTGATTAGGATTAAAATTATTTTGATTTTTCTAAAACATAATCTTACACACCTTTAAATAAAAATAACAATCGGACTGTGTCTGCTGAAAGTCATTTAGTAGTCACCAACTCGTAAGATGATTGACATAATGGTAGGAGCTTTCAGTGTAGAAACTTTACCTACATTTTGCTGTTCAAATTGATCTAATCAGATCTGAAAAATTAAATGCAGTAACTTCAAATCATTTTTTAGACATTGCCGCAGCCCTCATACTATCATTATAATACTTTCTTATTATTAATGGTAGACAAGTTTTAACTAAATGAGAAAAGACGTCTGTTTTATATTCTCTACATGTAAACCAGAGACGGCTTGTGGCCTAGTCTGCGAGGAGGCTGGCACACCCTATATACTTTATACAAATATATATTTCTAGTAGAATACAATGCAATATTTCTGCTTTCTGTATTCTTATAGAAACATGTTTTATTTTTATTAAGTATATAATTAATAAGTAGCCTCCTCGTAGACTAGGCCACGAGTCGCCTCTGATGTAAACCATTTAAAATCAACATGGTCTGGCAAAAAAGTTTAATTTTCTGAATTATGTTGTCAATATGACCCAAAAGTGGTAAAACAATTTCATGAATTTTTGAAAGAAATTCAGTAACATTTCTTTGTACATAAATCAAACGTCTCTTATCATTATTTTCTAGTATCGATGGTTTCCTAACATGTCTGTAAATTAACTTTACACTATTTGAAGTCAACACTATTAAGTTTCTTAATAAACCCTGCAACATAACTAGTGGCCTGACTCAAATTCTGCTTCATTTAATAAATTTGTTTATATTAATAAAATTAACTTTATCTTCACAGGTACTCTGTTTGGAGGTGTGATAACAATATTACTAAGTAAGGCAAAGCAAATCTTTTAGCAGTCTTGAACGA
Source organism: Psylliodes chrysocephalus (assembly GCA_927349885.1). Classification (NCBI taxonomy): domain Eukaryota; kingdom Metazoa; phylum Arthropoda; class Insecta; order Coleoptera; family Chrysomelidae; genus Psylliodes; species Psylliodes chrysocephalus. Next base: position 38,358,154 of record OV651822.1, read on the forward strand.
TTTGTGTTTGTAAACGATTTTCAATCAAAATATGATTTTCACATAATGTATGATTGGTTGTAAGTGGAATGAGTGGAATGTTTAAAATACGACACCATTCCTTTCTTTGATCAATATCAGAAGGAAATTTAAAAATGTTTTTTTTTTAAATTTACGTTTGAAAGGGGACTTATAAAATGTACTATAATTAGAAATTATGCGTTTATAATGAATTCTGCCTGGTAAAGCCATGTTATATAATCAAAAAACCTTTACTTGATTTTAAATAATCCTAAATAACTTATATCTAAAATAAATAAATAAATAAATAAAAGTAGTTTCACTCACATGTTTTCGTCGACAACCAAAACTATAACCACTATAACATAACCACACATTTGTTGGATTTTGATGTTATTTGTTGACAGCCAGCAGTCATGCAGCGGACGCATCTTCACATAGTACAAATAACTAAGTGAAGGCTTGTTTTTTTTTAATTTCTTGTAATATATTAATTTTTAAAACAACACTTTTTGTGTGTTACTGAACGGGATGTTATTAAATTATTCAATGTGCAAGCGCGGAGTTGCATGCGCAAAAACGTGTTTACGTATTGTGCATATGATATAAACCCCCGTGAAGGATAGTTTATATTATAATTCAAGCTGCAAATATAGTCTGGCCAATGTGGAACACCCCCCAAGGTCTTGCCAGACTCGTCCAACACTCGTCAGGCGCGCTAAATTCGGCATGTTTAATTATACAAGTGATTGTTGTCATCTTTACATGTTTTTACTTTTCATAATTTATGATAAGAAAAGTATTGGTTTAGGGCAACATTTCACTATGGCTAAAAAACACTTTTCTCTACGTTTTGAGATTCCAGGATTCCAATAAACTTTTTTTAAGTAAAATCTCTCGTTTTTTGTAGAAAATTTATTTCGCTACAAAAAAGATCTCTCGACATTTTTGAATATCTCGTATAATTTGTGAGATATAGTGAAAATAAAAAAAAATAAAATTTTTCTTGCATTCAGGCGAACTATACAAAATATACGAACAAGATTAAGAAGCAGTAATCTAAATAATTAAATTTCCAACAACGATATTAATGACGGATGAACGAGCAGGTAGACATTTCGCTAAAACACGAGGAACATCACTTTCAGCTGCCTAAAAAATCAAAGTAAGCAAATGCACTGTAGTGAGTGTATAGAATACCGAATTCTTATTGGGCAGATTAAAAAAATATTAATTTACGAAATCATAAATTTAAATGAAAATCGCAGAAACAAATTTTTATTTAACATCGAACTTTAAAAAATACACGTGCAAACATCAGAATAATGAAAAATAAAATTGCAAAAAAATAAAAATAATTCTGAAAAATTAAACTACAGTGACATATCAAACAAATTCTTCTTCAACTTCATCAATTTCTTCTTCGTCATCGCCATCATTATCTTCGCAATACACGTTATCAGCGTCATCTTTCTCATATCTATCATCATCAATATCATCGATGCTCTTTTCAACCTCCAAAACATCAGATTCGCCTGCGAACACACGAATCAACATATTTAAAAAATGCAATTCTACCTCAAATTGACGTTGAAGCTATATTTGAAACAGAAAATATTTACCTTCTCCTGGTTGGATGACAACTTCGTTGTCAAACGTAGGCAGCTGCTCACCTTCAAACCATCGAAATTCATATTGTCCATCCACCTCTTGCCATCCATTATCAACGGTTGATACAATCGTTGAATAGGTACTTGGAATGAGCGTTTCTCTAAATGTCTGAAATGTATGAAACCCGTAAGATCTGTTGGTGTAATTCTGATTGACAAGGTGGTATAGCAGAACCGTCAAAGTTGTTGACGATTGGCTTGAAGAACTTCTCTGTAGTGAAAAGTCTGCATATACTTTGGTGAATATAGCGAATCTTGCTTCTTTGACGTTTTTGGCTTTCTTCATACTAGGGTCACACTGTCGCTTGATGCTGTGAGGGCTGGGGCAGTTGTCCTTCGATAATATCGCATAGAAAAGTGCGCATACTATATATAGTCACGTGGTAACTGAGAAAGATAGGAATATAAGAGACCAGAGCCCAGGCAGCTGTTCTCAGGTACTCGCATTCCAGCGTCGTTACCTAAATACGCACCTGTCTCATCCTCTCCTCATTCAACTATCTCACTTGTAAGTCTGGCAATGCATTCGTGATTGCAAATGACAACTAGACGTATATTTTCTATGAAATTATAGTATTATTATTTATCATGTGACAAATTTTTAAATCCGGGAAAATAAGAGCAAACATTTTGTAATTTTGACAATTTTCAAGATGCCTCCTGACTCATTTAGCAATTTCGTAAATCAGCCAGACTTACTTTTTATTATAGTTTAAGACAGTGTCAAATAATACGTAAAATTTCAAGCATTGGAAAATAAGGGTTACGGATTTCAAAAATAGGCAAATTTTTTGATCCGCAAATTTTTAGCCAGACTGACTTTTCTCCGGTTAGGATATGCTAGACTGTTATTTCCATTAATAAAATGATTCACTTTAATCAATGTCAAACATTTATTACTGGAAAAATAAAAATGGACTGGTCTTTTTTTTATCGAGTTACCCCATCCAAAAGGTTTAGTCAGAATCACAAATAAGTAAAAAAAAAAATCACTTGTTCCTGGACTAATTGTATTCACGGATATAACTGATGTTGCGTGCGACGTTTTATCGGTTTCCGTATACATACGCGGGTAGCGAAAAAGTCTGGAATGGTTATTTTCTTTGAAACGAATGAATATACAGGGTGGCTCACGCTCAACGGAACGGAGCTTTATGGGAAAACGACCAAAGATATAAAAAATTTGTTTGGGAGGAATACGTAGGTTACAGACGGCTACAATTTAAAATTTGTTAGATGTATACAGGATGTCCCACACAAGAAAAAAAAATTAGTTCATTAAAAATTATTCAAACAAGAGTAAACAATTAATTTCTGGGAGACTTTTTTTCCTTAAAAATTCAAATAAATCGAAAACTAATAATAATAGTAATAGGGAACCTTTAGTTAACTGACATTATTTTTGATGTAGTTTTTAATTCTAAAATAAAAAACAGGGTGTTCCATTAAAAATAATATAACTTTGTATATTTTCTCTTATGTGGGACATCCTGTATACATCTAACAAATTTTAAATTGTAGCCGTCTGTAACCTACGTATTCCTCCCAAACGAATTTTTTATATCTTTGGTCGTTTTCCCATAAAGCTCCGTCCCGTTGAGCGTGAGCCACCCTGTATAATTATGGAATTGTATTGCATTACTGTTTCTTCCTATACTTACAGGGTAGCGAAAAAGGGTATTACATTGGTAATGTGGTACTTTTTTGAGGATTCTTGAAAAGAGGAATTAAAAACATTAAGATGGGGCGGTACGCTAAATGCTGACGTCACCTAAATTTAAAATATCCCCTGAAAAATGCAGAATACAATCCCATTCATCACTCTATAGTTTCATGATTAAAAATTAAATACTACCCAATATTTATTGATATGGAAACCTTTGTGGCTTTTTGAATATAACTAATAAAACAAAGATCTCAATTTCGGGGTTGGCTCAATGATCTAAAATATTATATAAAAATTGATTACAAAAAAAATAACAAAACACGATAATTTCTTTGTTTTCTTCCTCTGCTTATCCACCTCTGCTGGTTCATCTCTACCTGTCTCTACCATCTTTGCCTATTTCTGCCGTCTATACCTGTGTGCTCGACGCTATTGTCTTTGCCTTTGTCTGCCTATGTCTGTCTCTGCCGCCTCTACATGTCTGCTTGTTTTTGCCATTCTCTGCTCTTTTCTTGTTTTTACTGTTTTAATCTATATATCTGGGTCTCTGCTGGTGCTTTATCTCTGGATCTGTCTTTTAACTTTTTTAATAAAATTTTCGATTATTGCTATCAATTTCCTTTATCCTCCTCAATTTAGCAATTTAACATACAGGGTGCGGCAAAAGTCAGTCAACCACATATTAATAAAAACAATGACGGCATACAAAAACATGGTTTATTATTAAAAGACTTAGAAAAAAATACAAAAAGTCCATGCCTTATTGTTTATGTTCAAAGTATTGACCACACCTTCATCAATACATTCTTGGCTTATACACGGAAAAACAGGTTCTCCTACAGATTTCTGCGTTGGCACGAACAGCTTCAAATTCGTTTTCAATCCTGTCTCGTAAATGCAGTATATTCCAAAGACTTTATTTTTAGGTACTCCCCTCACGACGACTAATACGGCGTCAAGTCTGGCGACCGCGCGGATCATTCGATTCTGCCTTTTCTCCCTATCCAATCGCCAAACAACTGTTCATTTAGAAGAGCATGTAAGGTAGGTAAACTGACAAGAGGCATACGCGTTCGGATGTGTTGTACTGTATACGGAGCTGCGCTGCCATCATCGCAATGTAACTCGAATAAACGACATGAGTATACTAAACACTAAATATTTGCCCCCCCCCCCCCACTGAGCATGATATATCTAATTGTAAATGCGATAAAGTCGCTCGCGATTATTTTTAATAGCGTTAACTGACTTTTGCCGCACACTATAATATTAACTGTAATTAACAATAACTTTATCAAAAAAATTCCCCCGCTGATTTTTTAAATTTCCATCTGACAATCCTTTTCTTTCTTTAAATTAATTAATTGCAATAATAAAATTTTCTATATCCTACCTCGATATTGCTATTTCCAATTCGAACTTTATGACGTCATCCTCCAGAATGTTATGTTGGGAATTGGGTTTTAATATACTGCGAACTAAAAGATCTATTGTATCCCCTTCTGTTGCTAATGGATCGAGGAAGTGTCTCAATGTCTATAACGACCCTTCCAATCCTATTTCCTCAAGGAAGTGTAGGATTTGAAGTGGCTTCAAGTTAGGTAAATCTCCCTCTTCTATTTGATATTCTCCTAGATATAGTGCCCTTGGAGTCTCGAGTGTTGCGGAAATGTCCATGAAAGAATAACTGCTTTATTGAAGCTTTCCAGATCTATGTTTTACCTATTTTCTTAATTTTATATTCTCTGCTGGGTAGTACACCCCGAAATGTTATTCTCATTCCCATCTAAGATTCTGGCAAGAGGAGCTTCTTAGATGTTAAAATTCAGAGCAGGAGAAAAATCTTGTGTATCATCAATTAGGCTTTTCAAACAAAATGGCTACACAGATGAATGGCCACAAAGATGAATACACAGAAAATAAATATAAAAATTAGAACAAAAGTGATGAAAACCGCATTTTATTATCTCAACTAATTCAAATGTTACATAGGTTTATAACAGACACTCGATATTTAAGGAATTTCTAAAAATTTTTAATGGTCAAAAAACAACAAAAATATTCTATTATAATTATTAAAGTAAATTTAATAATTTATGTACAAATTAAACACCTTGTTTAACAAAAAAAAAAACAGCATAAATATACATATATATATGAATGAAAGTTATAAAACAAATTTGGTAAAACCACAAGAAGAAACTTAAATTGATTTTTTGTAAAATGCACTAAAATTATTTACCTCTCATAAGGTGAAAAAAGAAAACAACGTGAAAAACTTACTATATTTTATTTTAGTCACTTGTTCCTTCTTAAATTTCTTAAACTGATTTTGGAAAAAATTACCAGTCATTCCAGAAAATGAACGGGAACAGCCTCTAAAAACATTTAACTATATGTTTTATATGAAATTCAATTTATTACTTTTAAGGATTTCCTTTATTTAATTTTAAATTTGATATTTTAAAATTTCTTCCTGCGAACAACATAAGTAGGCAATAAATATTTCTTTCCAAACCATGACTAATTGCAACTTTTTACAGTAGGCACATAACCAATTTACCTACAAATTAAGATGAATTAATTTTTAAGAAGGTCAATTACAATATTAAAAACATCTTTGGGCCTTGGACCAAGCATTTTATTTGAATATATGTATGATATACACATCCATGGTATAAAAAATAAAATACATACCTACCAGCCTTTTGAAGCTATTCAAATTTTAATATCTGCCACAGGCCGCAGTGCGACACAATTAAAAGGCAAAATAGTGGGTTTTCTACATTCTTTGATCTTCCCGAGTTTTATCATTAAGATTTATTTTCAATTTTCTAAATAAACTATCGTCATCGTCTAATTTTTTTGCCAAATGTCATCACATCGAATGGCATATGTCAGCTGTCAAAGTTACTACACTATCCCGATCGTTTAGTGCGTTCTGAGTGTATTCTTCTTTTCTTCTTTTCTTCTTTTCCATATCAATAAACAAGTACACAAATATACTGCCACTTCCAGTGAAAAACGTTATATTATTTCGTTCCTTTCGAAATATTGAGATGAGAATGAATGTAAACCTCGCTTCGCCTCTTTAATTTGTACCTTGTAAACTTATATTATTGAACTTGTATGATGTTTTAAAATACCTACATTTTCTGATCTTTTGATTTTCATAAGTTACAAAAATAGATTTAAGTACCTACCCTCAGTCATAGTTTAAAAATATATCTAAATGTTCGTTCAAGAACATACTAAAAACTAAAATTTGTAAAATTATAATAAATTTTCCACATACTTATCAAAATAAGTTATTTGTAAGCAAAAAATAATCTTGCAGCAAGTGTCGGCAACTTTTTATTTTAAAATTGGATATAAATTTGTATTATTTTGGAAAGAAAATTTTCTGCTAATTTTATTTTGCAAATATACAAAAATAAGATTGCTTCAAGTTTAAAAATATGATTTTTTTTTAAAAAAACTTGTAAGTTTCTATGTTCAGTGGGGGACGTCACTGGTGGTAGAACATTAATTTTTGCCCCAAAAAAGGTGTTTGTACGCATGGTGGGTGCCTCCCAAATTTCGCGAAAACTATGCGTCATACGAAATTTGTTCCAAAATAAATAAGAATTTCAAAGATAATTTTGGTGGTCAGAAAAAGCATTGGAATACCATTTTTTCTTCAAAAATATTCAGTTCAAACCCGGTACGGACGTCACTGGTAAAAATTTAAAAAATCTTTCACGTCAAAAAATGCTCTTTATTTATTAAAAGGTGGGTACAAAATTTCATTTAAATATCTGGAGTGATAAGAAAATTGTGATAATAATAATAATTTTTTATTTTAAATTGTAACACATATGTTGATATTAACTTTTCTTTTTAAAATCACCCAAAGATGCACACCCTTAAGTATCAGACACATAATTAATAAACATCCTGTATAATTTTTTACCTGTATTAAAAAAGTATTAAATTTGCATAATTAAAATGGATGACAAAATTTTACTAAGAAAAATGTTTAGTAATGGATAATTGCTGTTAAAAATATTTTAAATGGGTACTTACTGCAAAAGATAAATAGTTTTTTTCATAATTAAAACGTAGTTGCTAAAATATCAATATATTTGCAAAGTACTTATAAACGTCAAAAGTTAATATTGTTTATATTATATTCCATTATTTTAACAATATGTAATTACTACTGAATTTTGTTTTTAATGAATAATAAAAAAACCATGTATAATTGTGTGTAATTATTGTTTACTCAACCATGAAAATGAATTATGAAAAATGGCAGGAAAAGCGATATGAACAGGATTAGCCTAATATTTTGTGGAAATAAACAATGAAATTACGCGCTGTCGATTTATAATATGCGTTCAGTTTCATTTTAAATCCAGAGTAGCTATGGAAATTTGACAGATTTCACTGTATCTAATTAGGCATTCCAACGACCTGTCAAACAATAGGTGCCAGTGGGAAATTCTTGTATATTTAAGGGGGTAGCGACATAGTCTTGTAACTTGGACGCTATTTTTATTCGAAGTAGTACTCGCCAAGCCTGCCAATTTATGAAGAAATGTATAGGTGGGTTTTTTAAATATTATTTTTATTGTATTTGACATAAAATATTTAAATGTAATCCATTATTTTTAATTTACACTAAATTATAATAAATACGCAGAAGAAGCTAAAAAGATTTTAGGTTCAATAATTGAGTGAGTAATGTTTCACTTTCATAGCACCCTGGATTTAAAAAGATTTTGAGCATAATATAGACTTGAAAGAAATATTTTAGGCTTCAAATTCTCATTATATTTTACTATTTAGTTCTTTAAAAAAATTTGAATTTATTTTAAAATCCTTAGCTATTTAATATTTCTCTGTTTTTGAAAGTATATTTATTTTTTTAGCAAGCTGTATTTGTCAAAAAAATGCACTTTCGAAGACATGTTTCAATTTGGATTTTTAACTGAATTTTCTGTATCACCCTGTATAATTATAAGAAGATAGCAATGGAAAAAATGATTTCTTTTACTCCTCTAATAGCATAATAAAATTCGGTCGATGTGGAAAATGCATTAAAGGGGTGAAATATTTTGTCTCGAGTTTTGTATTTAAAATATACTTTTTTTCAGTCAAAAATTTTCCATCCAAACTTTAAAATATGATAAAAATGGTAGAACAACCTGTTGAAATAAATGCTAATTTACATTATTGGTCGTAAAGATGAACAGGTGTTAATGAAATTTGAATATATATTGTATGGGTATCATTTTCAGAGAATTTTTTATTATATTTGTTTTATTTAAACTACTTTAGACACATTAAAAAGAATAACATTATTTTTTTTAATAGTCCTCTAGGTGGTTTCTAATGAATCTTTTGACGCAGTTTTTATGCACCAAATAAACACAAACTAGTTATTAAACTTTCCGGAAGTCAATTTAATATTATTGATTTATTTGATGATGTAAAAAATAACCTTTTATTTAGAAATTAGATCAATTTAAAAGTAATTTGCCATATCAGTACTGTAATAGTACATAATTTAGCATTTTCCATCAGACGTGTAATTTTCTATTAAAAAACTATAATTAGTTAATGATTAATTATCATAAATATCGTTTATCATACGTAAGTTATCAGAAATTTATTGTTTACTACCAACTTCACTAAAACTTGTCAATGATAATTCAGCACCGACTGGAAATGCATAAAATTTTAATTAGAAATTTTAGCAGCCGTATATTCTAATTTACCATTAACTTCTAATTTAACATTAACTATGAAGTAGTTCAAAATGTCAACGTCTTGATATTGATTCCTCAATAGCTGATAATTCACCTCTAGAAAGTATATAAGATATCTGTCAAAACCGTTTTATTCTAGATAAGCAATAAACGTCTTAAAAACTCATAACATCTCATCATTATCTTTATAATTATCTTCATAATTATCTTCATCTTTATATTCATCTTTATCTTCATCATTATTTTCAACATTATTTCATTATTATCTTTATCGTCTTTATCGTTATATTTATCATTATCTACATTATTATCTTTATCTTTATCATTATCTTCATCATTATTTTCAACAAAATCTGTGATTTTAAACAGCCAGCAGTTATGTTATAATGTGTGTTGATATTAAGAATATTACCTGTGCCGCCCGGTTTGTGGAACGTAACAATGGGCTACCCTTATTTTAATACCTTTTAAGACTGATGAGCGCACGGTTGGGTAAATTAGGGGTTATTTGTTACTATTTTAAACTTAAATAATTGTAATTTAACCGCCGGGGTGCTTATTTTAGCTGAGTCCCCTCCAGAAATATATTTTTTTTTTGGTTGGCTAAGGCCAATTTTTTGATTTTTTTTGTGTTTTTTTGGTGGTAAAATATCAAGAATTTGGTAAATTCAATATTTTCACCACTTTTTTGACATGCTCCGGTTTTGCTTGCGTTTTTGAAGTCTTGCACGTTTTTGAGCTTTTTGTTGGTTTGTTTCTGGCAGCGTTAATTGGGTGGTCCAACGCCGCGTCACCTGACCCTACTCCTTTTTTACTAATATGATTATAACATTTAGATATATAATAGATATGCTTACCTACTCTCGAATCTCTAAATCACTTTATTCACTTGATGAGTCATTATTAACTGATAATATTAAAGGTGGCACTGTAGTACCGACATTCAAGATTTTGTCCAAATTCCACATGTTTTCTTCTTCTTTTAACACATGTGTTTTGCCAAATTTTCTTTGTAATAAGTGATATGGAGGTTTCTAACATCTACATCTACATCTTTTAACTTAAATGTCGTATTATGTCGACCTACATATCCTTTAACTTGTGCCCATATTAGTTCAATAGGATTTAGTTTGCAGTAATAAGGAGGAAGACGCACAACATCAATACCATGTGTTTTTGCATGTTCATGCACTACATAACGTACTGGAGGATTATTTAATTTCACAATTTCTAGTAGTTGTATTTTTATTGATTTTCCTGGAAAGTTAATGTTTCTGTCTGTTAGCCACTTAATTATATCTTCTTTCTTCCATGAAATCTTTGGCACTCGTCCAATTAGACTGGATAATCCATTACTATAACTGAACCCTATGTTATCTACTACTACGGAAATTATAAATGAAGGTTTCCCTTTAAACGATCTTTATCTCTACAAATCTTCTGGTGATAAAGGTATTTTGCAAGGATACAATATTATTAAAAGAAATCATCGGCTAAAAATTACGGCAGCAAAGAGAAATTATTATGATACCCAAATGTTTTATTCAAACAACAAAATAAAAGATGCCTGGAATTTAATAAATAACAATACAAATGGGAAAAAATGAAATAAAAATAACTACCTAAACTATTTTAAAGATAATGAAGGTAAACGAATTTTAAAACGGACTGGTATTGCTAAATCTTTTGATGATTTTTTCTCTGGCTCAATATCAGACCTTTTATCAAAAATAACAATATAAAACTCAAACGAAGGATACAAGTTCATGTAGAGATTCACTGTTTTTATATCCAGTAACAAAATCCGAGGTAGAAACAATTATAACAACAACATCTAAAAAAACTCTTACAAAATTGATGAAATTCCTATAGTTTATTGTTCCATGCATTGGAATATATCGTGGAACCTTCGGTTATTTTAATTAATTTGTCCTTTCAAAACAGTTCATTTCCTTAGATCCTAAATCATCATCATTATTACCAGCATTTTCAAAGATCTACGAAAAAGCATTCCAAACCAGGCTAGTAAATTATATTAACACGTTCAGCATTTCATATCCTTATTAATTCGGTTTCCAAAAAGGTCTTTCTACTCAAGATGCAACTTTTACATTGTTAAATCATATCCTAGAAAATTTTGATAAAAATGATAAATGTCTAACTTTGTTTCTTGATCTATCTCCAGCCTTCGAAACAGTTGAACAAGAATTACTTTTACATAAACTTGAGTTGTATGGTATCAGGGGCCCTGCTCTGACTTGGATAAAATCTCTACTAACTAACTCTTGAGATTTTCATGTTGACCATATCACATTTAAATTAGCCACTCACTGTTATGTCCTTTGGCAACTTAGACATTTCATTTTAGTAGATATCCTAAAAATGTATTATTTCGCTCAAATTCACTCGATTTTTGAATTACTGCATATTATGTTGGGGAAATTGTAATAGAATAAATGGCGTACTTGTGTTACAAAAAAAGGCTATAAGAACCATTACTTTCAGAATCAATAAGTGCTGCTTTCCTGTCCTGTTTATCTCACTTGAACTTTAAATCTATTAGAGTTTCCGGTAGTTTTGTCTTTCCCATTTTAGGAAAATACGGATCGCTATTAATTGCGTCCAAAACCTTGGCAAGTGTTTATTTTCTTTTTATTCCGCTTTTAATTTGTTCAGTAAATTCCACTTTTTTCTTACCTCCTGCATTTTTCTTTGGGGGTTTAACATCTACACTTTGTAATTCATTTATAAATTTTTATATCGTTGATTTGCTTGCACCCATCATATTACTTTTCTTTTCAACAGTATCGTCAACAGAAAACGAAGGATTTTTCATTCTTAGGCAATTATAAACATTGCTTACAAATATTTTCTCGTTAACTGACAACGCACACTTTTTTATACGTTTCGCAGGTGTAAACTTTGAATTTTAACCACCATACTACAGTCACTATTAATCGAAAATAACTACAACTTCTTACTGTAATTGATAATACAGAAGGCTAATAAAACAGGGTAGCTAATATTGGGAACTGATCAAGATATTAACTCTGCAACTACCTATCTTATCTTCATACCAAATCCTAGGTATAATCCCACTTACGTTTTTAATACAATTATAGTCACATTTATAGATTTTTGAACCCTCAGATTACTTTCTATAATCTAAGCTGAAACCTTTATCTCCACTTGTCATTAACTTTCATCTTGACATCAAAAATTTTCAAGAAGTCAATGATGAATAACGATATAAACAATTTATTGTAGGTATGCCTTATAGTCAAATTTATAGGTCTTGAAAAATATTTGTTATATACCTTGTTGTTAATTTACTCAAACAGATAACTCTACAATTTATATAACAATTTCAAATAACTAAAAAAAAAAATTTGTAAAGTACCTACATTCCGAAATAATACTCAATAATACATATTCAAAAACACATATTTTTAAATGATTTTATGTAACCCTTAAATAATAATATAGGCACCCACACCTGAAATTTCCTGCTCTGGCAGATTTACTACTCCGTTCCGGCTCGATTGCTATTCTACTATAAACTAGTCTTGTTTTCTACGTTTAACTAGGTTATTGAAATCTGAGCTAACAATTGATGTTTTATTAATTCCGTGGTCATGTCAGTGCTTTAATGCTCTACAGTAGAATAAGGAATATTTAAAAATGTAGTAATTATATTCTGCAGAAATCCTACATACAAAATTATTACAAAATAAGCAACATTCCTACTTCAGTTTGATAATATAGTTAGAGATTTGCGTAACGTTGTGTCATAGCACCCACAAAATAAATAAAAGTTTGCTAATCTAGAGCTGAAAAGCTATCAAAAATAATAACGGTAGACAGTAGAAAATGTCAACGCTCAGTTCATATTTTAAATCATAAAATTTTGGCTTGGATAGTGACCATAGAAAAACCTGTCGAACTTAAAACAAACTTTTTTATAATTTTTTAATAAAATACAACTAGTTTCCATATATGGTTACCTATCTATTGTATTCAAGGATAAGATGATTTTAAATGTTTACGAAAATGACGAAAACATAACAATTACACAATTTTTTCTCGCACAATAAAATAATGTAACTCAAGTAAAAAACATTTATATTACGTTTAAAATTGTAGGTATATTATTTGTCAGAACATTTTGTCATATAAATTGGTTTTTCCTCTGTGTGACATTATTTATGTAAGTATCGTCTTTCCGCAATTAGTAGTATTAGATGTATATGTAGACACTGACCAATTTGTCTTGCATCTTCAAGGCTGAAAAATTGTGCGTTTGACGACCATAAAGTATGTATGCAGGAATTTTCGTATCCATAGCACTCAACAAATCAGGAGCGTAGAACTAAAACTCGTAGTAAAAAAATTGTAACAACTTTTACAGTATGTGAAAATTTTATTTGAAAAAATTACTTTGCTAATCGTGCTTACCTAAAATAAAATTGGGAACGTGTTAATAAATTAAATGAACGTTTACAGAATAAAACAATTTAATTTTAGCTAGGCTTATGTGGGGGTGGTATTGCTAAAATATTTCCCAATTAAAAAATGTAATGTTAACATTCATCACAACATAGTGTCCTTTAATATGTTTATAATTATTTGTATATGGTATTTATAAATACATTAATGGGCCATGTTCACATTTTATAAATTATATTGTAATAGTTAGTCGCTATATAAGTTATTCTAAATAATTCTAAAGTCAAAAGTTTTTAAATTAAAACCAATTTAAATATAAAATTTGAAATGTGTACGTTATCGGAAATAGACCAATCAGCTTGTGTCGAAGTTTTTTTTGTTATACAGAACCAAGCCAACGAACAAACCGACACATAGAATGTCGAAGTGAACGCACATCTTAGTGACACTTAAAATTAACACCACCTAGACCACCTACCCAGATAGCACAGGACGTCCTAAGGACGTCCAATACATGTCCATTTAACGTCTGTACATCCGGGACCTATTATGGACGTTTTAAGTATGTCCAGTTTAGTAAATCCTCTGGACGTCAAGAAATAGATATCCGCAAAACGTGAATTGTACGTACTTTACTATATTTCCATGGATTCACATTCGCATTGTATTATTATTTGGTTATATTATACAAAAAACATATATAAATGAGAATATAAATAATTATTAAAGATGACATTGTCCCAATATCCAATTGAATGAAGGCGAAATAGACAAAAACGAAGAAGATCTTTTGCAAGAAAGTGACATTATTGACAAGTGACTTTTTATTTTTATTTATTTAGATATGATTCAGATTCAAGCACTGAAGTGAAATATTCCCAGGGCTCAGGTTTTATTAAAAAAAAGTGTTCAATGTTCATGATTCGATGGTATATACATATTATACGAGTATAAGTTCTATCATTCCGCCATTTGTACCATTTTTATATCTGAGAAAGGTGGAAGTTTTTCAAAGCTAAAAGGTTAGTGAATTTATAATGTCTAGCAAGGCAAACTGAATGCCTTTTATTTTGAATAAGCGATTAAATTATTTTCAGATTCAGTTGAGAAGGCAATTATAACCAAATCAAGATAAAAACTGACTGCTGTCAATCCAGGCATGGTTGAAAAGAGCAAAGTAGAGGAGTTTTTAAGTGAATACTACATAGCGAAAAGGTTAGTGAATACATAATGTCTAGCAGGGCAAACTTAAACCAACATATTGGATTTTCATATTGATCTGCCTTTTATTTTGAATAAGCGATTAAATTATTTTCAGGTTTAACTGAGAAGGCAAATATGACTAAATCAAGAAAAAAAAACTGATGTCAATGCAGGCATGGTTGAAAAGTGCAAAGTAGAGGAGTTTTCCAGTGAATACTATAAAGCTAAAAGGTTAGTGAATTCATACTGTCTAGCAAGGCAAACTTAAACAGATTCCTATTTTCAGGTTCAACTGGGAAGGCAAATATGGCCAAATCAAAAAGAAAAAAAAAAGAACTGATTTCAATCCAGGCATGATTGAAAAGAGCAAAGTAGAGGAGAGATGGGATGAATTTGACGAAAAAGTTTTAATAATTTCACTATTTATAGGTTATTTGCTTCCAAATAAATTTTTTTTAATTATTCATTATTTTCACTAATTTCCTTACATCTTATTATTCCCCATTTGAGCTTTTGAAAATGTCCATGGAATGTCCTTAAATGGACGTTCTTAAGACATCCTGATTATTAACAATGGACGTTCCAAATACGTCCATAAGACGTCCACGGCCGTGAAATGGACGTTTTAAGGATGTCCTGAATGTCCAAACAGGACGTTTTTAGAACGTCCATAAGACGTATCTGTGCTATCTGGGTAAACTAACAGTCGTTATTGTTTTGTATACTTTTTGTATCAATTCTCGATTTATATATTTTGTATTTGCTAATTGGAAAAATTTTATTATTAAGTATTATGAGTTTGTCAGCTGGCTTTATAAAAGTTGATTCAAAAGTTTTACCCATTGTTAACCAAGATTTGATTACTGCATTTTTTTAACAATACTCAGTTTATAAGTGCCAAAGTTAAGCATGTTAAGACAGAAAGGTATTGATCACTTTATTTGTAATTGTAATTAAAATGACTGAGAACCATAGTATCACAAAATAACATTTTTGTTTTTTAATCTATTATATGACGATGAGGAAAAAGCATTTTTAAATTTTTGTATGCTTTTCTTATACAGTTATTGACGTGCATTTTAAATCTTAAATCCGTATCTAGCTGAAGACCCAGATTTCTAGAAACATCAACACAAGGAACACCAATGCCATCAATACTTATTGATAATTGACTTGCAATTTGCTTTTTATCCTTGCCGAATACTAATATTTTTTTTCAAAAGGAAAGACTTGTATTTCGTGCAAAACTTTTTAATTTTAATTTTAATATAATGCGCGGTACAGCCTATAGGTTTCAACACATTTTCCAAAATGCCTCAGAAGATAGCAGAGTTTCTTGGCTTAGAAAATGCGGGAGACTATACTGGACATAGTTTTAGATGATCCTCTGCCTCTTTGCTGGCGGAAGCAGGCGCCGATTTATCGTTATTAAAAAGACATGGAGGATGGCGTTCTGACTCAGTTGCAGAAGGATTTGTTGAACAGTCTATAAGAAATAAAATAGAAATTTCAAGAAAAATATTGGGTAATGAAGTTGCAGTAGGTGCATCTAAAAAAGCTGGGACAGTAGCCAATAATAAATATAATATATCGGAGAATACATTACAAATTTCCAATTTAAACAATTAACCCATCGCCATCGGTACAAACATCGATTCTAACAATGGACCCATCCATTCAAACGTAGTTTTTAATGTTTCAGAACAACTAACTATTCCATTAAACAACGAAATGACACTCCAGTTTAATAATTTAAATAACTGTAACTTTTATTTTGATTATAAAAAATAATTATGCAAAGATAGTTTCCATTGTAGTTTCCATTAAGTATTATGGTTTTCATTATTTCCATAATTATTGTTACAAGTTGATTTTTATAATAAAACTTTTAGACTGATTCCATTGCTTATTATATTGGCTTTACATAATATATATGCACAACATGCCTAAAGAGTGCTAATATCGATACCTAAATAGCGACTTCCACATTCGGCTGTCTACAGTAATATGGGTACATTATTAGGTTAACTAGTAGTGACTTAAAAGTTTTTTAAGTCACTAGTGACTTAAACAATTTTTAACTCACTCTTTTAGTTGCTAGTGAATAAAACTTTATTTGTTATTGTTGTTATGGAATTGATAAAGTCATTTTAATGTGTCAAAATTGGATAAAAATATATATATGAGGTAATTTTGAACAAATTAACAATTAAAAGATAATAAACAGAGTGACATAACTCAGTGTTGGGAATAGTGTGTGTGGGATAGGCCCCTAAAAAATCATATTTGATCTCCGGAAGCAAGTTAGCTTGCGTGGAACAAAGGAATTATACCACCTTCACTATTCGCATTTAGTACAGTTGAAAACAAGTTAACAAATTATTTAAAAATTTAAAAAAATTTACAAATAGTGGAAAATATATTGAAATTTAAATTTAGAATACAGTAGTTAATATGAAAGAGGTTAAACGCAAAAGGCCAAAGGAAAAAACCAAAGGTTTTTTTCTTTACATTATAATTGTAAAAAAGTCCACAAACATATCCACCAAGTTCTTAGTCATCCTCGCTCCCAAAATTAGATATTTCTGGAGATTCACAACTTGCCAAATCATAATTATTACTATTGGTAATATTTTCAAATTTAAATTGCTTTATAAATTCATTTTTATTATTATTGTTTAACCATTTCCATGTGACAGTGGTGACAAGCGACACTTAAAGACGTTGACCTGTCAAATGTCAAGAGAGGAGGTGCGTTCACATCAGTGTGGAACATGTTTCTCCAAGTGTGATTCGAGTGATATTTACTTTTTCCTTAAATCTATAATTAAACTTTCGTGCATTTTTCGAAGGCTTACTTTAGAAATATTTTTTGTGGATTACTTTATAAATATGATAGGTAAATCGAAGATACCTGAATGTAGGTTAAAATCAAAAAACCGTTTTTATAGAAAATTCATCGCACGCCCATGATTTAGGTGATAGATTTAATACTTCGAAATGACTTATGTAATTTTTACTGTTGAATTTCAATGACCTTGCTCATACATATTAGCCACTACAGATGGTATAATTACCGACTTGTTAAAACAAATATATACAAATAATACAGTAGCTAGTTTAATAACAAATAGGTTTCTATTTATATTTGCAGTTATTATTTTAGTAACCAAACAATAACTAATAAACAATACAGTTATGGGCTGCATATCGAGGGTCAAAACGCAGGATCTTGTAACAATTTATAAATTTTTTCTACACCCGTATTATAATAATGCACTTATATGCCCATAATCTGTTTCATAATGATACCCATTATGATACAGATTTTTCATTATGATACAGATTTTTAATCAATAGAAACCTACAATTTTTCAATCAAGCATGATGTTTGACGTTTGTCCTAAATTCCTATGTAATTGTTTTAGTTGTCAAAACGTATTAAATTTTCGTAGATAGCTAAACTTCGATAATTATAATATTAAAATGTCTGATATCAGCGATATAGAACACTCCTCCACACATATAGGAGAAAGGAGAAAATGCAGTACAAAATATTTTGCCCCAAAAATCTGTGGTAATACCAGTACCCAAGGTAATACCATTAATTACAATTTTGTAGAATTTTTTATAGAAATACGAGTAATTACTGTTATTGTGTTCAATACCAATATAAATAGAATATTTATAGGTCTTGATTATTTATCGGGTGTAGAAAAAATAGCGTATGCAACTCTCATGTAATGGTTATTAAAACACTCGCATAAACCATACGAAACTCGCCTTTGGCTCGTTTCGTATCCCGGTTAATGCTCGTGTATTAATAACCATCATTACATGATCGTTGCATAATATACTATTTCAGGAGAGATTTTTTTACAAATATATTTACTAAACGAATATAATGAGATTATTATAGCAAGATATAACAATTTTCTTTTTTTTCTTAAATAAACTACATTTACGAGATACTGTGCTTTAATTGAATACAGATACGAGGAATTGTATATTAAAACTGCCAGAAACAAAAGATTACTTTTTTGTATCTGTTACAAAAAAAATAGAGGTAATGGTAAAAAGGCATAATAAATAAATTTAAGTCTGTGTACTAACACTTCCGAATATAAACTTAAAACTCATTTCCTAACATTAAATACCAATTCTAATGATATCAGTTTATCAGGTAACTCAAAAAATGCTAGATCGGGTAATTTCTTAAACTTAAAAACAACCTCTATTTACAAAAAATATTTTTTATGTACTTAAAACGTGTAAATAACATAATATAAAAAAATAAGTAATCGATAAAACTCTTTCCTTAGCAAATTATATTTACTTATACAGCAACTGTTCATAAAAACTCCAACAATCTTTAGGGATTGTAGCCTTAATGGTCTGTAAATCTTTTACTCTTTTTTTTTAGTAAATATTCCGTTAATAACAATTTTTTGCGAAATGAATAAAGTTGAAATATCAAAGGAAATAAATAGTAAAGCAAAGGTAGATTTATGCTGCGTTTGAATATCCATGCATCTCAGATGAAAATCTTTGATCACGTGATTCAATATACGTAAATATAATAAGATAGATGTATCCGATGTGGATAAACAAACGCTGGAGATGTAAAATATGCATCGGATGTGGATATTCAAACGCAGCAAATACATGTGATATTACGAAAAAAATATTTAAATCTACACCACTGAACAAATACATCACCTAACCTTACATACTGATGAAGAGACACTTCAGCACTTAATTATCCAGTTTTTTGTACAAAATTCACTCGCTAACCATGTTGTTAGCTATACACTAAAACTATAAAAAATTTACTATATGGCAACGTCGCAAACTTTCGATCGATAAAATACTATACGTGACGTACAGTAGGAATGAAAAAAAAGTAATTTTCAATTGCGGTGTTGTCACGTTTAACGCTTTTAAAATCCATGCATTTATTTGCAGGCTTATGAATGGTGTTTACCGTAGTTTAACTTAGTATTTGCAAAGTTGTTATTTAGCAGACGTATGTATATAAAAACGATAGGTACAAAAATGCCCTGCATAAATAGTCTAAAAATAGGTGCTGCTAAAATATCAAGTCTGCTGAAAGCAGTTATAGTATTATAAAGAAAAGGTCCTTTATTTCTCACAAGTCAATTTAATTGGCGACCGGTTTCGAAGCTGTCACTTCATCATCAGGCACACCTAAATGGAATGTCAAGGAGTCAGTTGTAATAAAAAACAATTATAAAAGCATGAACGGACTTTAACATATACAAAATAACAGAAAAAACACAAAAGAAAGTTAAACAATAACCTTGACTCACCTTGACTATTTCCATAAAGGAAGCGCTACATAAAGTTTAACAAAACGAGTTAAAAAAGTCATATGTAATACTATAGTATTTTTTTAAAAAATATTTTAGGTTAGGTTAAACCGCGAGATGTCTGTTTGAATAAATTAATTAAAACACATGTAAGACAATTATTAACTAAACAACACAAAATAGTTTTTACAAGCACAAACAGTTTAAAAATTTTTAAGGATATAACGTCAATTAATGAAAGTAAAAAGTAAAAAAGTAAAAAGTAAAAATTATCAGACTCTCAAGACATCTATCTAGATTTTTAACGAATCAGTTAAAGTAGCTTAATGTATTTTGTACACATTTTATACGTTTTTTTGTTTTGTTAAAAGTTTATTTTATTTAGAGACTTAATATTAGAAATGTTTCGGGAAATATTTCAATAATTCTGCCCACAATGCGTCGGAGTGGGAAACACTGCACTAGGTACCAAAATGAATTGTTGGGGACGCTACCCAGACAGCACACCAAATCCCAGAGATATCCACAGAATATCTTTTGTGGATATACAGTATATCCACAGGATATCAGAAATATTCCGTGGATCTAATATGGATATCCAAATGTCCGTCTATATCCAGAATATAGAAGATATCCTAATGGATAGTCAGCAAAATATCTAATGGGTATCTTCCAGAAAATACAAGAAATCCAGAGATATCCACAGAATATATTTTGTGGATATTTAATATATCCAATATGGATGATATCCAACCAAATGTCCGTCTATATCCCAGGATATAGAAGATATTCGGATATTCAACAAAATATTTTATGGGTATCTTTAGTAGAGGTTCATAAGTAACCAATGATTATTGAATAACGTCGAAAGAAAATAGCAGAGATAAAAACTATTTTCAACACTCAAAATATTTTCAACACTCTGCCTTTGATTTTACCAACTAAGGCGAAAGTCATCCTTATTAGGACTCTTCAGCAATAAATGAAAATTCTCGACTCCAGTCTCTAATGGAGTGATTAGGACACAAATTTCGATCGAACTCAATTACGGCGGGTCGAGCATGAGTAGATGCAATAGTGGTATCGCCATCTATACTTAGTAAGCAGAATCAAATAACATCTAGTGGATATCCACGATGGTTTGCGTTCGCGCCTAGACTTTGATATATTTAGTGGATGTTCATGGGATATTGAATACACCTTAAAAAAATTAATTTTAAATATCTGAACGGTACTATTAGCCACAATGGCGAGCACAATGGCGTATTTTTTTAATAATTTGCTATATAATTACTATTATTTATGGACATTTGCATGTCTATAAATTACGTTTCATGGATATAAAATAGATATCTACCGTGGACTGGACATTCAGTGGATATTGGTATGTTCAGTAGATATCCAAAGGATTTGGTGTTCTGTCTGGGTAGATGTGTCGCAATATATCTCGAAACTATTCTAATTAATAAAACTTGTTGCTATTAGTGTGTTACAGTGATAAACTACACAGTCTGGCAACAGCGAACCAGGCAAAGCATATCGGTTCTTTTACAAAATCGCTACGCGATACGTTCCTTTGCAATGTATGACCGGGCTTAAAAGTAAATAGTGGAGATTTCTCCCCTCCGACCTATGATGGGCGGTGGTAAGACAGAAAAAATATCCTCTCGCAATATCTCACTTTTATCTTCAACTTGCGTATATTGAAACAATGTAAAATGTTTATCTTCAGACACTTTTTTTACAAACTTCACAACAGGTTCATCCTTAATCTCAATGATGTGCCCTACAAAAACCTTTTAAGCTATTGCATAGTTTTTATCGCGGGCTTTTAGCGCGGCGATCGAATCAAGAAATTCCGTAACAAAAATAAACCTAACACCCTCCACTCCGACCGACATGTATTGTAAGATAATAAAAATATTTTAAACAATATTAACTTCTCATTTATTCAATAAAAGAAAACCGAAAAATTGAAAAATTGAAAAATCGAAAAATCGAAAAATCGAAAAATCGAAAAATCGAAAAATCGAAAAATCGAAAAATCGAAAAATCGAAAAATCGAAAAATCGAAAAATCGAAAAATCGAAAAATCGAAAAATCGAAAAATCGAAAAATCGAAAAATCGAAAAATTGAAAAATCGAAAAATCGAAAAATCGAAAAATCGAAAATTCGAAAAATCGAAATTCCGTAACGAAAATAAACCGGCTGGCGGTGCGGCGTTGAAAGCTGTGCATCGTCTAACGTCGTTTCAGTTCGGCAGACTTCGGCACGGTGTTTGTGTGCGTGAGACTAGACGTATGCGTGTAGACTAGATGCTAACTGCTCATAACTGATTATATCTCTTTTTGACACAATTTCGGAAAACTTGAATAATGAATAATGATCCACAAGAATCCACAACAAAATATGGGACCACCATTGACGCGGTATTTTCTAGATATTTAGAGGAAATAAGTCTCAAACGTATGTTTCTTATTTCAGTTACCATAAACTTATAGTTTCAATGATAAAAATTCCTGAATAACCTACATGTATTGTAAGATAATAAAAATATTTTAAACAATATTAACTTCTCATTTATTCAATAAAAGAAAAAAAATTGTTTTCTTATCGGTCACCACGCTCAAAAAGTGTAACTTGAATTAATATCAAAGAAAAAAAATACTGCATAAATAAAATTAATAAATAATTATAATTGCATAAGCGTATTTTTTTTTGTTTGCTTTGTATAAAACCTCACACAACCCAGTCGCTTATTTTTGGTTCATGAGGAAAATCTTTTCTTTCTTCTTCATATTCCTTTTTCTCATTTTCAATCATAGTTATAAAGTCTTCATTCTCAGATTCGGAGCTAGAAATGTTTGGTTTCTCATCTTCGGACGTTTCATTTTCGCTTGTTATTTTTTCTTTGTTTCCATTTTTTTACGCTTCTGGTTTTTTGGATTTTTATATTTCTTTTGTAACCTTTTAGAAGCCGCCAAACATATCTTATTTTGTTTTTCTTCTTGTTTTTTGGTTCGGTCAAGAACAGCTTCCGCAGTAATAAGTTCCGTATCATTGCATATTTTACTCTTTTTCTGTTTCAAGCACGGTAACGTAAGTTTTCAAATGAACCAGTAGACGTTTTCAGTTGAATTGTTGTTACATTCGGTGGGTTTTTCCGCTACTTGAAAAGTTGCTAAAATAGGAAAGGGTTATTTTTTTTATACTACAATAATAATTTAAAAAAGAAGCTACCTGATACATTATCCATAGAAGAAGCGGTATTTGTTGATGGGGCTTGAATATCCACTTCAATTTCCGATATTTCCTTTATTATATCGTCTAAATATAGCAGATTAAAGTTACATATTCGATAAAAAAATCAGTCAGATAATAAAAATAACAATTAAAAAATTACCTGCAAGTTCATTTGGAGCTCTGAAAAAGGTATCGCTTAATGCAGAAGTGGAAGCAGTACTTGTCATATGGTTTTTTGCTCCACAAATATCAATTAAATTGTCTAAATGTAAATAGTACTAAATATTGTAGGTAGGTAGGCATTACAAACTAATGTCGAGTTACCTTCTATGGGGGCATTTGAAATAACTTCACCTGGAAGACTAGCCCATATTTTTCCCAAGTGCAATATGCAATCTTTGCCATGATACCAGTAGAGGATCCCATCTATCTTTTACTGTTTTCGTTACTGACAAATCAAGCGGTTGGAGAATGTGGCTGCTATGCAGTGGTAGTTTTATAATCGTCACTTGTGTATTAAGTGCCATTTGGATAAGGTTTAGACTAACATGAGTCGCATGCCCATCAAAAGACAAAAGCACTATAAAAGTACCTGTAAGTACCTATAAGTACCTATAAGTACCTATAAGTACCTATAAGTACCTATAAGTACCTATAAGTACCTATAAGTACCTATAAGTACCTTTAAGTACCCATAAGTACCTAAAAGTACAAGTACCTAAAAGTACAAGTACCTATAAGTACAAGTACCTATAAGTACAAGTACCTATAAGTACAAGTACCTATAAGTACTTATAAGTACCTATAAGTACCTATAAATACCGATGGTTCTCAAAAAACTGTTTTTAAAATAGTTTTCTATGATGTCGGTTTGCATCCATCCATTGGGTGAGGCAGCATAGGTAGTTTCGGGAAATCCTTTTCGCTTTAACGTATTTGCCCACTAAATCCATTACTTCCATTCGTGAGAGACCAAACCCATGCTTTTCCATAGTGGTTAAACAATGAACTAATTTATTTTCGTCTTCTGCAGAAAGTGCTGTAGCCTCTTCTTCCTTTAATGTGATCGAGTAAAGTATTTAGCATATTTTTTTTAATTTGCTTGCCGCTTTTAATATCTTCGATAGTCTGAAGAAGAGTTTCCTTGGAACAATTCTTGCTTCTTTCAGATTTTCGAATATATTTTAGAACCATAATTAAATTTAATTCTGATGCCTTGGTAGGATTCCCCACTCGACCATTCACTGTTGGGTTCTAATTAACAGTGCTGTTCCTAAAGTGGCGCTGGGAAATAGTAACAAAGCCTGCACAGAACACGAGGCTAATGGCCTTAGTAGTCGATGCCGATGATACCAAATAAAAAAAAATAATTTTTATGAGTCTAACCTAAAACATAACACACTTTACCGCCAAAATTACACTGTGAGGCAAGTGCGTACTACTACGCACTTTCCCTCGTATACAGCTACGCTCTTACCCCATTAACTTAAAATAAGAGATCATATCAAAATAAACATTTATTAAATTTTTCCCTAGTTATGCGAAAAATCTGACTATTCCATTAGATTCTACATATTTAATAGTGTGTACTTACCAATTATTTTATTTAAAACAAAAATTCAGCTTAATTTGTCACGACAAAATCACCGAGTACAACTATGCACGTCAAGGTTACAAATAATCAGCCGGTAAGGAAATTTTAAAACAACGACAAACAAGTCGGTCAGCAACACCCTTTGTCAAGTAGCTCAGTGTAGTTGTAGGCTAGGACATTTTCAGGCTTTTTTTTTTTAGTTTTACATCCTCTAGGCCTCCCGTGCTACACCCTAATCCGTCGTCTGTAGTCTGGCAGCACTGCAGCCTGCGGCTTATTGTACCACCATTTGAAGGTCCTACTACTTTCCCACTCACACCCTCATTAATTCTCATTCATTCCACGTCGTCGATGGTTAAACGCTAGTTGGATGAATCCCATGGTGACACGGCCCATGGTGGAACCTCCTAGCGGTCACCCATCCACGACGTGACCGGAGAGATAATTGCTTAACTGTTGCGAGTAAGGGGATGCACACTAAGCTCGCGGCTAGCCTCTCCGGCCATCTTCAGGCTTACAACGCACTTGTCCCAAAAATGCTCTTGCCCCACCTGACCCTACTTTTGATAAAAAAACTGTTGTATATTGTACAGTGTGATACTTCATTTGAAAGATCATTTTATGAGTAAATTAATTAACAACAAAAAAAACATAATAAGAATCATAATGTTGCCATTAAACTAGGATTAAATAAATCTAACTTTAATCGCAATCAACCAAAATAACAAATTTATGTTATGCATTTAATTACCAGGTAATGAAATTAGTTTTTAAATGAAGTGTCACACTTTATAATACGTAATAGTTTTATATCCCACCAGAGAGCACTAAAATCAAAAGTAAGGCAATACACAGTCATATTGCTGAATTCTCTGTCTTTAAATACTTTTAATTTAATTCAATAATCCTGTAATGTATAAATAATCGCAGAGTATCTAAAAAAATACAGTTTTCGATTAAATGCATTATTATAGATATGTTAATTCTTTTGTTTCTGTGAGAACTGTATTATGTAAATTGCAAACTTTATAAAATCCTGAGATAAATTATTCTATAAAAATTTTTTTCTTCCTCTCAATTATTTGTGTGTTTTAAAGCTTTTATCTCGAGAAGGATCTAATTGCAGTGCTTCTTTATAAATGTTAATTAATTGTCAAAAAAACATGATTGAGACCCACAAATGAAATACAAACAAAATTTTGATTAATAAATTAAAGCAAAATGATGATAAAAGAAATGTTGATCTTTCCAAAACAAAAAGCATTTCTCAGTAAATTACTATCGTACAATTCAATTTCAATTATATGGAACTAGCGGTTACACAAATAGTTATAGAGTCATAGAAATGGAACACACCGGCATAGCATTTTGAATTCATGGTGACCTAAATAGGTTCATCAAGAAATCATGAAAGCAAACCAAGAAGCAGTATGTCTAAACGATACAATAGGGAGTAGTAAACACACATAAACCCGAATAATAAAACAACGACAATGTTGATGTCTGAACATAGATAAATTAATAAGTAAGATAAATCGTTTAAATGCACGGCACTGGTAACAAGTTGTTAGTTCCTCAGCATACTATTTGGAGCTACCATCGCACACTACACAATTGGCTGATTGGCTTGACAGTTAAAGGCAGCAGAAAAGAAGAAAATAAAAAGAAGATTGTAAAGCGTACCCGCGGTTCATTCAAATGTCCTTTATTATTTATTTACATTTTTTGGCATTCATTACTCTAAAAAAACTAATAGTTTAATTAAAATATTGTACTTAACATAAATATTAGTTTGTTAAAGTAATAAAACACAAAAAATATAAATACATAAATATTTATATTAAAATATTTGAAACACAGGTATAGTTTAATCATTTAATACAAGTAAGGTGCATTTAAACGTTTATTACATACATAACATGTACTCAATATTAAATAACAATAATTGTAAGTGAAATTAATAGTAGTCTCCTCTTATTTTTGGAAAAATGAACCAAATTTCGATGTAGGTGTCAGGTGTTAGGTGTTTCTATAAAAACAAAAAAAGTGTTATTGAACAATTTTCTTACCTATCAAAATGTTATTATTATTCTTATTATTATTTTTCTTATAAGTACAAGTTATTTCTAATTTGTCTAAAATTCGTATATTTCTGGAGCTTTCTCTAGCTTACAAATTCTAATATTTTGTTTTCTATTAATGAAATTTTGACTACTTTCATTTATTTATTTGTAAACAGTTTTTCTTCGTTTTGAGAATTGTTCAGCTTGAATATTAGAATACTTATTTAAACAATTAGGAGCTAAACAAGAATACTTAGCTTTACCTTTCGACGCTTTACCCGGGCCAGACATATTTTGTTATTCTTACAAATATATGGAAAGAGAATTGAAAATAGATTCAACATGAAATTATATTTCGTCAAGGCTAAGAAAACAATGATAAACAAATCTAATAGCTAATATTAAATTAAATTGTTAATACTTACTAATTACATCAAACCAGCACTTATGAATCTTCTTAACCTAAAAATAACCCTATGGAACCGGGGGACCGAATGTATTCGACGCTTCAAATTTTAAGAAAATTTCAAAAGTTAAACAAGGCGCGTAGCGCCGCCTATATCATTTGAATAGTACATTTTTGCAAATTAAAAGTTTAAGAAGTTTAAAATATATCATAATTTTCATCTAAACATCGTTCTGCAAATTCTTCTTGACAGGGTTCATCTATTTGAAATTGTGATGCCACCCATTGTAAAAACTTGGTAATCACTTCTCCTTTAAGCTGACCTTCAGGATTTAGGATGGATCATAGGATGCTTGATCCAGGTGTTCCGGAAGTTGATTCATCGAGAAATTCATAGTTGATTGCTTATTGATTGAAAAGTGTGTTGATAAACAACGGTAATTTGACAGATAGACATTGGTATTTTAATATAGTAGGCCTTATTTGTAATCTTTGACATCTAGGCCATTTCGTTCATTTAAATTTTCGACCGAATTCTATATCTCGGGAACCATAAAAGTAAGTACCATGATTTTGGTTCTCTAATTGTCCCTAGCTTGTACCCAGACAGCACACCAAATCCTTTGGATATCTACTGAACATCCCAATATCCACTGAATGTTCAGTCCATGGTGGATATCTATTTTATATCCATGAGATGTAATTTATAGACATGCAAATGTCCATAAATAATAGTAATTATATAGCAAATTATTAAAAATTACGCTCGCCATTGTGGGTAATAGTACCGTTCAGATATATAAAATTCATTTTTTTAAGGTGTATTCAATATCCCATCGACATCCACTAAATATATCAAAGTCTAGGCGCGAACGCAAACCATGGTGGATATTCACTAGATGTAATTTTTGATTTTGCTTACTAAGTATAGATGACGATACCACTTTCGCTCGTTGTCATGCTCAACCCGCCGTAATTGAGTTCGATCGAAATTGATATCCCAATCAGACTCCATTAGAGACTGGAGTCGAGAATTTCCATTTATTGCTGAAGAGTCCTAATAAGGATGACTTTCTCCTTAGTTGGCAAAATCAAAGGCAGAGTGTTGAAAATATTTTGAGTGTTGAAAATATTTTTTATCTCTGCTATTTTCTTTCGACGTTATTCAATAATCATTGATTACTTATGAACCTCCACTAAAGATACCCATAAAATATTTTGCTGAATATCTTCTATATCCTGGGATATAGACGGACATTTGGATATCCATATTAGATCCACTACTGGATATATTGGATATCCACAAAATATATTCTGTGGATATCTCTGGGATTTCTTGTATTGTCTGGAAAATACCCATTAGATATTTTGCTGGATACCCATAGGATATCTTCTATATTCCGGATCTAGACGGACATTTGGATATCCATATTAGATCCACGGGATATTTCTGATATCCTGTGGATATATTGGATATCCACAAAAGCACAGAGGATTTGGTGTGTTGTCTGGGTATCTGAGTCCGATAAGGTTTTGGCTTTCTCTATCCCGAGATCGCGGCATGGATAGACAGACATTGGCACTTTAATATAGTAGGATAACCATAGTATATCCCCTAAGGGGATATATTTATGAAAATAATTTATAACCTATTTCGCTTTCCACCATTCCGTTTTTAATTTTTACGAAGTTGTCAACATAGTTGTCAAACCTCCCTTTAAAATATCCCAGCAATAGTATGCCATTGTATGGATGATATCGAGCTTGACAAAAACAAAATAAGATGTTTGAAATAACTCTAATTTCATGAAAGTTTATGGAAACTGGCAACCTCGTTTTCATCTTATTGCGATGGTGGGCTCCAAATAGTATGCTAAGGAACTAAACTTGTTACCAGTGCCGTGCATTTAAACGGTTTACATATTAATTTATCTATTGGTGCGTTTGATTTGATCATCGGAGATCTCCGAGCGCTGCAAACGCGTTTGAATTGACACTCCGAGAGATCCCTAAAGTGTTTGTTTTGCTTTGGAGCGAGAACATAGAGCGAGCTCGATGTTCTCAGAGCAGATGGATCGAGAAGAGGGAGAAATTTGTCTTTGTCTCTACCTATCTCTTTTTAACCAACTTACAAACAAATTTGAATCTCAAAATTAAAGACCAGACAAATTACTTAGCCGCTTTTGTCTTATAGCTAAAATTATTCGTCATAAAAAACACAAAATGTGTGTTTGGAAAATACATTTTCTGTGTCCAGATCTAATCACAAGTAATCACAGGCATGGAGTATGAGAGCGAAGCGGGCATTTGTGGTATATGCTGCATTTCAGTGCCATTACCCCTTATTATTAAAAGTTTTTTCCATTTTCTTTACTTTTTGCTCACTACTTTGACCTGTGATTTTGACAATCACAAAAAGCGAGGTTATGTTTTTTACTCTGGTTTATTTGATTTGATTCAATGTTCTATTGTGACGTCATCACTTCTCGGTCTCCTCGACGCTCGCTCGATCGAGTTTCAAATCAAACGCCCCTTAAGTGTCTGAATGGATAAGACCTAGTAGATTACTTCGAAATAACAGAAATAATTGACCTTAAGCGAATCAGATTTGAGAGAATTTAAAAGAAAAAAGGAGAGAAAGGGATCGATGGCCGATTTCCTGCCAATGATATTCTTGTTTTATGGTGTTGTAATAGAACTGGCGTTTTGCTCTTTTACGATATCACGATGATTATTTAAATCCAGGAGAAGCAAAACATTTTCCTGGTTCACTATATGCAAAATAAATCCTAAAAACTCGCTATAATCTGTACGGTGCTGTATGGTACAGACTGAGCAGTAAGCACGTACTGTGCATTTGCCTCCCTTTGATGTACCACCAACAAACGGATCGGAGTGAGGCCGTACAGCGCACACAACGAGGCAATTGCCTCATACCGTACGTGCTCAAATCTGTACCCGCCTTAAGATAAACTCGTAAAGGACGTAGAGGACGTAGAGGACATAAAGGACGCTTGAATAAAGTTAAGTCAGTTCAAGTGAAGACAGATGTCATTTATAAATATGGTAAATAACAATGGACCAACGACGGATCTTTAGAATATCCAAGAACAAGCATGAATTTCGATAGACTTAAACCCTTGATACTCTTCTAATAATTTACGATGAGACAGATGCAAATGGAAAATGGAAACAAAATTAGGTGTAAGGCCACAGTTTGACAGTTTTTTAATAACAGTTCATGGTTAAGCCTCCGAAAGCTTTTGAAAAATCGGACGTATATGATATTAACCTGACTTGAATCGTCCAATGCTTCTGTAATATATTGAGTAACACTAACCAGATTGGTAATGATGAGACCATGCTGATATTCTATAATTTGTAAATCAATATAATTAGATAAGATTTATGCAAAAACCTTTTCAAATAGTTTCCTAAAGTTGTGTAGGACGATAATTTTCTATGTTACATTTATCACCATTTTTAATAACAGGTGTATTTTTAGCGTTTTTCCAGATTATTGGAAAGGTAGATGTTTTAAGGGAGAAATTTCAATTATAAGCTAAACGATTTGCAAATACGACTGCGCGGTCTTTTAACAGAGAAGACGGAATCCCATCGGAACCGGTGGTAATTTTATTTTACGCTACATCTTCTTTAGTTAGATTAATTATGGAAGTGAAATTTGGATTATTTTGAGTCAGTGGCGGCTCGTGAGTTTGAATGTAGGTGACGCGATGAAAATAAAACACAAAAAAATTCGACTTTTTTATTTTTTGTACATAAGGTCGATTCTCCTATCCTTTAAATTTGCAAAATTATCTATTATATCATCAACAAATGGCTCTGATTGTACCAGTTCGTTTAAGAGTGTCTTTTCAATTGAAATTTTGGCTAAATTGGTAAGTCGATCTTCTGTTATTGTATTTCGTAGATATGTTTTAATTCTAAACAAGAAAAACTACGTTCGACTGAAACATCAGTGGATGAAATAGTTAAGATTAAGCAATATACCTTATAAGCTTCTTTTAAAATATCACGATTCTCAAATAGTTTTTCGATGTCAATATTTATAAAATTTTCATTACTGTTCCATTTAATTATTTTTAAATCTAATATAGCGTTTAGTTGTGAATAATACTCCCAGTGATACTGGTTTATTGTTAATACTTGGGGAATCTAATCGTTAATGTACTAAATGATTTAGTTGTTAATAATTGTTAATTTTGAAGTGTGAACGAAGTTGACTCCCATGTCAACACACAATAATTTATATTATTAAAGTTTGGTTATATATATATATATATATATATATATATATATTGAATCATTCTTGTTATTTAACCCCACTTGCTAATTGTCTGTTCGATTACATAATCAGGTTGGTCAATAAGACCTATGGTAAGGTAACGTTTATATTATAGTAGGAGCATACTCAATTTGTACCCGCTTGAAGGCCTTCGTAGAGGAGATGCATTTGGTTTGGCTATTTGGAGTTTTATAGTGAACCGTCACTTGGGATTGTTGGATGTGAGGTTAAGCTCCTGGCGCCCACTCACATACATAACATTTTCTACGACTCGCCCCTTCTTTACTGTGGTTAGTCGGAATCCAACACTTGGATTAATATAAATCCCACATCAGGTGCTTAGGCACAGAAAGTAGTTAGCACTACAGAATGGCATCTCCAATAGCATACATACTGAATAATGTACTGGAAAAATTGTTAGAAAAATCAAAAAAATGGTCGCGGTTGATCAACTAGTCCAACCACTGTATAAAAATAATCCCGACCGGAAAAAGCAAACTGAATCAACGCGTCAAGTGTATGAATCGGCTAGATCAAAACGTGCCGTTACCCTGACAACCATCAAAAACGCCCTGATAGAAGAGACGCGTGTTCGGCGGTTTTATGCATAACGAGTCAAGCGCTCCGTTCGCACAGATTAGGAAATCTTTCTGTTGTATTATATTTCCAAAAACAAGCGAGCCCGGACGGTCAGATTTTTTTTATCAAGCGCCTCGTTTGTTTCAAGCATTGGTCCAGATACCCCGAAATTAGGTACAGTTTTGGAGGTTTCTGTTTTGTAATTTGTATAGACAAAAATGCAGGGAATTTTGTTACAGAAAAGGAAATATTTAGCTATTCAGTTGACTATTTTACTACTGAAATTTTGGTGAAGCAGCGTGTCACCTGCGTCATATAGCGAGCTGCCACTGTTTTGAGTTGATAAAAGAATGATTAAGAATTTTTTGTGTTCTATGTTCTTCTCTTTTTGGAAACATGAAATTGTTTAGTTAAGTTATAATTTAAATTAAAAGTTATTTCAAGGTATTTCGACGATATTTATTATTAAGCGCCTAAAAAGGAGAATGCAAGTATTTCTATTTATGTTTGTATATCTTGTATTTTCGCAATAAAACTGCGGTAATAACTATTATTAGTAAAAATATAAAGATTCATTTATATTTTCGTCAGATCTTGCTCGGTGGACAGCCTTCACTTGTCAGTCATGCATCTGGCAAGCACTTACTCACTGTGAAAAATCGCAAATTTACTATTCTGTCTCCGTTTCGAATACGAGCATTTCAAGTGACTTAAAGTTCAAAAACATTGAATCATGGACGTTTATAAAAAGAAGAATAAAATGTAAGGTGGGTTAACTTTCTTGGAGGTTAATATCGACTGTTGAACTACAAAACATACGTTTTGGTAATATTTATTTCTTTCCTAGTCTGGAACAAATTTGTTCACAATAAAATTCTCTACAAATATCGTTTTAAATATATTTATCGCGCTGTATTTCTGTAAATTAGAAAAAAAAAAATTCCAACAAAAAGATAGGAAATTAAATATTCTAAAAAGAGATGATAATCATTTTTATAGTAGGTAGTTTAGTTTACAAGATATATAATTTAATTAAACATATTATTTGAAAAAAAAAATCGGATGCGGTAATTTTTGCAAAAAAAAGTGTGTAGACTAGGTAATTATAAATTAATAAATCCATATACTGCCATTACATTTAAAACAAGCACAGAATATTTGTATTACAGCAACAAATCAATGTTTGGTAATGGTAATTACCTATATTATGTAGACATGGTCTTTCTGATAAATTTAATAGGTGACTACTTGTTTAAGCAATTCGTTTAATTTCATTAACAAAGAAACATCATTGTTAGTAATTTACAATCATTACAGCTAATCTAATACATTTGTTTTCAAAAGCTGATTTACAACGTTATATGCCGGGTGACAATGAGACCAGGGCCATGTTAATATCTCTTTTATTTATGAAGCGATTTAAATCAAATTTGGGACAAATCTACTACAATTTCGAATTGATATTCATACATAAAAAAATTACTGACTTCCGATTTTACCGGAAATTGTATGACCTTCGAAGTTTTAAATTTTTTTGATAAAAATTAAAATTTGGCAAAAGTGTCATATGTAATTTGAACCACAGATTCCAAAAAAATATAAAATATACACGGTAATCTATTCAAAAAATCAGATGGCATTTTCGGTAAATCCAAAAGTCGGTCATTTTTTTAGGAATAACTGTTAATTCGAAATTATGTCTAATAGGTATGTCTCAAATTTGATCCAAATCAATTCATAAAAACATATTAATGTGGTCCTGGTCTCATTGTTACCCGGTATGAACATACAGGATTATTTTTATAAGGGCCCACTATGAATAGGTATTCACAGAATGTAGTACTAATGTCGAAAAAAAAAAAAAAAAAAGAATAAATAACATTCATTTATATTGTTTGTTTATGATTATTAAGGTTTGTATTTCTTAATAACTCTATAAGATTTTTCAATTATTTAAGTTTATTCAATTAGTTATATTTTACTATGTAATTTGTTTTCAAATGAAGTGTGACATATTACAATTGTCACCCCAAAATTGTTAATACTGTACCAGATTGCAGTGAAATCCATAAGAAAGGAGGTGAATAATAAATGTGGGCGCCAGAAAATTTATTCAATCGCTCATCAAAATTTAACACACTGGACAATCCTAAATATCAAAATGGTCGCCCCTAAATTTTCCTTCCAATAACGTCTATATTGGTTTTGTTTAGCTAATGTGGACATATGTATCTGTAACATGTGGAG
This sequence comes from Psylliodes chrysocephalus, assembly GCA_927349885.1. Classification (NCBI taxonomy): domain Eukaryota; kingdom Metazoa; phylum Arthropoda; class Insecta; order Coleoptera; family Chrysomelidae; genus Psylliodes; species Psylliodes chrysocephalus. The sequence goes on from OV651822.1 coordinate 38,392,664, forward strand.
GATAACCCCACAACACTTAGGCCTCACTAGGCCCAATGTGCATCCTCCTAAGATAATAGGCACCTCCTAGCACGTGAGCCAGACTACAGATTTAATGTAATTGACAAAGTCGCCAAGAGTTGCTCTTATATCGGCTGATGTTAGCCGATACTCGTCAAACACAAATCTTCTACTAAATGAGAGCGTCGTGCAATCGTAAAGAATCTGCTCAATGGTCTCATCTTCTTGTTCGCGCCCCCTACAGTGTGCGGATTCTGACAGCCTCATGATATGGAGATACTTCCGTACTTGGCAATGACCAGTTCGAATACCTGTGACCAGGCGCAGATTAGGTCTAGTTATAGTCAAGTATTTATTTGCTGTAGTCTTCTTAGGCTCTTCTTAGGCTCTTCTTAGACCTCTATGACTATGAAAACACCCACCCACTCTTTATTATCATAGATCTTTTTATCCGGTCAGCGACTAGGTGAAGAGCTGAACCAGTAGATCTGCCTAGGGTGAATGCATGTTGATTTGGTTGTAGTGGTATTGTTGTAATCACCGTATCCCTTATGTACCTTTCCCTAGTCTTTCCAATGTCTACATGGAAAGCAATGTTAGACTAATTGATCGGTATGTTTTTGGGACAGTGTAATCCATCCTTCCAGGTTTGGGTATAAATACCACTTTTACCTCTTTCTATTTGGGGATCTGAATATACCTACCAGGAGCAGTGTGAGATCTTCCAGACCTCACTGTGTTTGGCAGTTTGCCAATCATAAACAGATGGGTTGTATTTTTTCTCTGTCCAGTTGGCTACGTCTGGGATGACAGGGTCAAGGAAGTGCGTTGACAGCAGAAACTTAATGCTAACTTCGAGGTTGGTAGTTTTTATGCCATCCTTTATGATTAGCGCACCAATGCTGCGGTGTGGATCTTTTGAGAGGGCTTTTTCAAACCTCGCTGCCGACGATATATCCCATACATTTCTTTATTATCGTCTAATGATTTTTTTGTGTTCTCTGAAGTGAGATTTGTAAGTATCCCAGTCCTCTTTGAGTTTTGTGGTTCTTGCCTTATTAAAGAATTTTCTAGCTATCTTCCTGAGGTGATCTAACTCGTGACACCACCATGCGGTAGTCATCTGATCGTGTTGAACCAGTCTCATGGAACAGGATTTCTTATAGGCATTGTTTATTGTGCTTTGGATAGTGTTAGAGTACTTCTCCAAAGCATTGTTATTGTGTGATGTTTTGGCCTCCATCTCTCTCAGAGCTTCTTGGAGAAGGTGGGCATAGGTTGCCCTGTCCGTCTTAATAGGGTTCCGAGATAGCTTGGAAGTCGGCAACATCAAGTTTATTTTGAATGTTAACCAGCAGTGGTTTGGTATCGAAATGTTAATAGACACTTGCCAGTTTAGAATTGATTTTTAGATACCAGTTGTGAAAAAAGTGATATCTACTAGTGTTTGCGAGAGTTTAAAAATGTTGGTGTAGTACCCTTATTTAAAATACAAAGATTTTTGGTAATTATAAAGTCATAAAGTGACTTACCTCTAGCTTTGTTATCCTAACTGCCCCAACTGAAGCATTTGCGTCGTACCTAACCTATTTCCAGCTCAAACTAGAGCTAGCCGGTAGGTAACTAACACAAAACCACAATGATTCGTGTTTTAATAAAAGCATATTTCAATAAATATTATATTGATATAGAAATTTCTGGGAAAGATTACTACGTCAAAAATATTTGTTTTCTCAATTTGTTAGCAATATTGGTGATGAGAAAATTGAATAGTAGTGATGATACAAATAAAAATCAAGTTAGAGTTATGGAAATGTTAGATGGTATTGTCAGACGAGGAAGTTTGGAACGTCAAATGGTAAAAAGTTTTTGTACGAGTTGTTTTGATTTTTAATTGTAATTGTAGATTTGTTGAAGAATATATTAAAAAAAAATCAAGCTACTAATATGAGAATTTTATTTACAAAAATAGCAAAAAAGAGACAGTTTACATACAGATCGAAGACAAGCAGACGTAAGGGTAGAAAGAGTACATAAACTAGCAGGAATCACTACATAGATAGAGAAGAGCAGGACACGCAGAAAATGAATATATTTTTTAGGAAATTGAACCGATCCAATATTGAAAATGTATTGATTCAAAATTATACAAACTTGAACAATATTTCCATAATAATATGTGATCATATATTGAGTTTAGCTGGGACTAGCTGCCAATTCCATTCGGTTAATACACAATAGTATCTGAAAATTTATAATTCAAATAATCTTACCAAATCCTAGGGGTAATATACCCAAGTGAAGGCATACCAAATTTTAAATTAGGTTCTAAAAATTAAGTTAAAACAATATACCAAAGCCACGTGCGGAGAACTCTCGGCGGGGACTTAAAATTTAACGTGAATGATTAAAGAATAAATGAATGAATTAAAGAATAAATGAATGAATTAAAGAATAAATGAATGAATTAAAGAATACCAGAAATATTACTTCTCTTCCTCATCCTTATATCAGAGGGTGAACGGGATTCTCCTGGAGTCCTGTACAGGAGAATATTTCCTTTTCTGTTCTAGAAACTGACAGATTATTTCCCAATTCTTGCTAGAAGCTACTCTCTTTCATTTCGTACTGAAAGTAGATATTTTGAGAATGCTTTTTCTTCCGTTCAAGAAGCTGTCTCTGTCTCTGTCTCTGTCTCTGTCTCTGTCTCTGTCTCTGTCTCTGTCTCTGTCTCTGTCTCTGTCTCTGTCTCTGTCTCTGTCTCTGTCTCTGTCTCTGTCTCTGTCTCTGTCTCTGTCTCTGTCTCTGTCTCTGTCTCTGTCTCTGTCTCTGTCTCTGTCTCTGTCTCTGTCTCTGTCTCTGTCTCTGTCTCTGTCTCTGTCTCTGTCTCTGTCTCTGTCTCTGTCTCTGTCTCTGTCTCTGTCTCTGTCTCTGTCTCTGTCTCTGTCTCTGTCTCTGTCTCTGTCTCTGTCTCTGTCTCTGTCTCTGTCTCTGTCTCTGTCTCTGTCTCTGTCTCTGTCTCTGTCTCTGTCTCTGTCTCTGTCTCTGTCTCTGTCTCTGTCTCTGTCTCTGTCTCTGTCTCTGTCTCTGTCTCTGTCTCTGTCTCTGTCTCTGTCTCTGTCTCTGTCTCTGTCTCTGTCTCTGTCTCTGTCTCTGTCTCTGTCTCTGTCTCTGTCTCTGTCTCTGTCTCTGTCTCTGTCTCTGTCTCTGTCTCTGTCTCTGTCTCTGTCTCTGTCTCTGTCTCTGTCTCTGTCTCTGTCTCTGTCTCTGTCTCTGTCTCTGTCTCTGTCTCTGTCTCTGTCTCTGTCTCTGTCTCTGTCTCCGTCTCCGTCTCCGTCTCCGTCTCCGTCTCCGTCTCCGTCTCCGTCTCCGTCTCCGTCTCCGTCTCCGTCTCCGTCTCCGTCTCCGTCTCCGTCTCCGTCTCCGTCTCCGTCTCCGTCTCCGTCTCCGTCTCCGTCTCCGTCTCCGTCTCCGTCTCCGTCTCCGTCTCCGTCTCCGTCTCCGTCTCCGTCTCCGTCTCCGTCTCCGTCTCCGTCTCCGTCTCCGTCTCCGTCTCCGTCTCCGTCTCCGTCTCCGTCTCCGTCTCCGTCTCCGTCTCCGTCTCCGTCTCCGTCTCCGTCTCCGTCTCCGTCTCCGTCTCCGTCTCCGTCTCCGTCTCCGTCTCCGTCTCCGTCTCCGTCTCCGTCTCCGTCTCCGTCTCCGTCTCCGTCTCCGTCTCCGTCTCCGTCTCCGTCTCCGTCTCCGTCTCCGTCTCCGTCTCCGTCTCCGTCTCCGTCTCCGTCTCCGTCTCCGTCTCCGTCTCCGTCTCCGTCTCCGTCTCCGTCTCCGTCTCCGTCTCCGTCTCCGTCTCCGTCTCCGTCTCCGTCTCCGTCTCCGTCTCCGTCTCCGTCTCCGTCTCCGTCTCCGTCTCCGTCTCCGTCTCCGTCTCCGTCTCCGTCTCTGTCTCTGTCTCTGTCTCTGTCTCTGTCTCTGTCTCTGTCTCTGTCTCTGTCTCTGTCTCTGTCTCTGTCTCTGTCTCTGTCTCTGTCTCTGTCTCTGTCTCTGTCTCTGTCTCTGTCTCTGTCTCTGTCTCTGTCTCTGTCTCTGTCTCCGTCTCCGTCTCCGTCTCCGTCTCCGTCTCCGTCTCCGTCTCCGTCTCCGTCTCCGTCTCCGTCTCCGTCTCCGTCTCCGTCTCCGTCTCCGTCTCCGTCTCCGTCTCCGTCTCCGTCTCCGTCTCCGTCTCCGTCTCCGTCTCCGTCTCCGTCTCCGTCTCCGTCTCCGTCTCCGTCTCCGTCTCCGTCTCCGTCTCCGTCTCCGTCTCCGTCTCCGTCTCCGTCTCCGTCTCCGTCTCCGTCTCCGTCTCCGTCTTCGTCTTCGTCTCCGTCTTCGTCTCCGTCTCCGTCTCCGTCTCCGTCTCCGTCTCCGTCTCCGTCTCCGTCTCCGTCTCCGTCTCCGTCTCCGTCTCCGTCTCCGTCTCCGTCTCCGTCTCCGTCTCCGTCTCCGTCTCCGTCTCCGTCTCCGTCTCCGTCTCCGTCTCCGTCTCCGTCTCCGTCTCCGTCTCCGTCTCCGTCTCCGTCTCCGTCTCCGTCTCCGTCTCCGTCTCCGTCTCCGTCTCCGTCTCCGTCTCCGTCTCCGTCTCCGTCTCCGTCTCCGTCTCCGTCTCCGTCTCCGTCTCCGTCTCCGTCTCCGTCTCCGTCTCCGTCTCCGTCTCCGTCTCCGTCTCCGTCTCCGTCTCCGTCTCCGTCTCCGTCTCCGTCTCCGTCTCCGTCTCCGTCTCCGTCTCCGTCTCCGTCTCCGTCTCCGTCTCCGTCTCCGTCTCCGTCTCCGTCTCCGTCTCCGTCTCCGTCTCCGTCTCCGTCTCCGTCTCCGTCTCCGTCTCCGTCTCCGTCTCCGTCTCCGTCTCCGTCTCCGTCTCCGTCTCCGTCTCCGTCTCCGTCTCCGTCTCCGTCTCCGTCTCCGTCTCCGTCTCCGTCTCCGTCTCCGTCTCTGTCTCTGTCTCTGTCTCTGTCTCTGTCTCTGTCTCTGTCTCTGTCTCTGTCTCTGTCTCTGTCTCTGTCTCTGTCTCTGTCTCTGTCTCTGTCTCTGTCTCTGTCTCTGTCTCTGTCTCTGTCTCTGTCTCTGTCTCTGTCTCTGTCTCTGTCTCCGTCTCCGTCTCTGTCTCTGTCTCCGTCTCTGTCTCCGTCTCTGTCTCCGTCTCCGTCTCTGTCTCCGTCTCTGTCTCCGTCTCTGTCTCCGTCTCTGTCTCCGTCTCCGTCTCCGTCTCCGTCTCCGTCTCCGTCTCCGTCTCCGTCTCCGTCTCCGTCTCCGTCTCCGTCTCTGTCTCCGTCTCTGTCTCCGTCTCTGTCTCCGTCTCTGTCTCCGTCTCTGTCTCCGTCTCTGTCTCCGTCTCTGTCTCCGTCTCTGTCTCTGTCTCCGTCTCTGTCTCCGTCTCTGTCTCCGTCTCTGTCTCCGTCTCTGTCTCCGTCTCTGTCTCCGTCTCTGTCTCCGTCTCTGTCTCCGTCTCTGTCTCCGTCTCTGTCTCCGTCTCTGTCTCCGTCTCTGTCTCCGTCTCTGTCTCCGTCTCTGTCTCCGTCTCTGTCTCCGTCTCTGTCTCCGTCTCTGTCTATGTCTCTGTCTCTGTCTCTGTCTCTGTCTCTGTCTCTGTCTCTGTCTCTGTCTCTGTCTCTGTCTCTGTCTCTGTCTCTGTCTCTGTCTCTGTCTCTGTCTCTGTCTCTGTCTCTGTCTCTGTCTCTGTCTCTGTCTCTGTCTCTGTCTCTGTCTCTGTCTCTGTCTCTGTCTCTGTCTCTGTCTCTGTCTCTGTCTCTGTCTCTGTCTCTGTCTCTGTCTCTGTCTCTGTCTCTGTCTCTGTCTCTGTCTCTGTCTCTGTCTCTGTCTCTGTCTCTGTCTCTGTCTCTGTCTCGGTATCCGTCTCCGTCTCCGTCTCCGTCTCCGTCTCCGTCTCCGTCTCCGTCTCCGTCTCCGTCTCTGTCTCTCCCTACTAAAAGTTGAAGGCAACTCTCTCCAACTTCCGTACTAGAAATTGACTGAGTTTCTCTCCCGTACCAGAAAATAATTGACACTCTTCGCCGAACTAAAACCCTAACAGAAATATAAAATAAATACCTGTGATTTAAATTTTTACCTCTGATTTTAGTGAGTAGTTAATTTAATATCCCCCTTTTAAAACAGATGCACTATCATAATTAATTCCTATGATATGAATTACTATAAACAAAAATAAGTTAAATTAATTTATTCAACAAAATATAAAACCATAAAATTGATGAGTGAGATCTTTTAACATTGTGTGAAATAAATAATTAACTGACATTTATATCACAGGGGTAATAACAAAATGTACCAAAAGTTTCGCAAAGGAAAAATTAACGCAATAAGATGGGCAAAAGATGTTCCAACATCCGAACAGCAATAAAATATAATATACAATTCCGACGGACTGTAGTAGAGAAATAAATCCTTGCCTACTAGGTAACCAACCGAAACCAACTAAATGTGGCTTTGTAACAACTCACCGTTCACAAAATGACTACTCACACCACGACAAGAGGTTTGATATTCCTTCCTTAGAGTTACTACATGGCTATCATCTAAAGCTTCAAGTTCAACATACACACTTCGATCAGCCCTTGTAGATTCAATAATGGTTAGCGTATGAATCCTTTCGCACGTATAAAAACTATTTCCAAAAATCACTAAGCACTTCTCAACCAAAATAAAATCATCAGGATTTCATTTTAAGCAAAATGGGACCACAATGCCCCGTAGAAAACTGCATTTATTTAATATTTAGCAAATTTTTGAGGGATTCTGATAAAAAAATTGTCCCGATTCCTCCTAAACTATTAGTGTTGAAACTGTGTTCTTAATTTTCTCTCTATTTTTCACAAATATATCTATGAAATCTTCTCAGTTTTTGATTTATTGTTTCTCTATTATTAAAATAATTTCGGTTGATCTAATAGAAAGATTTTTATTGAAGAATTATTACTAAACTATGTGTAGGCACTGAGTTTGAATCTCCTTGTAAAACAAGGTATTATCAGATCGAGTAGGTAGTAGCATATTATTAAGTAACATTCTTATCATTTGTACTAATAATGAACGTATTTCACCATTATTTAAAAAGAGGCTTATTAGTATGCACAACATTCACTATAATCGAAGTATAGCCGGTGTGTTGCAGTTCAATTGTTTGTGCCAATTTTTTTTTGCGGTATGTTACATAAATTGATCTTTTTAATATTCCAAACAAAATTGTACGAAATTGGTAAATTATAATTTTTTGTTTAATTACTATTTGGTGAATTGTACCGATTTAAAGTTGCATTTAGAAACAATGTTTTTACTTCAAAATGGAATATTTCCGAAATAGTTTGAAAAAACTAAAGAACATTATCTGCTAATGTTAAGATCCTTGTATTTAATAATATTTAAAAAATTATATTTAAAAAAAAGATATATTTTATATAAAAACAAAAAATTTACTGAATAAAGTTTACATATTGTAATGGTTCCTCCCGGTATTAGGTAGACATATTACAATATCCTACGAGCTCCTAGGGTAGTGGCTTCAATGGCTTCCTAAAATAAAAAAATTAATAATAAAATACAATTTTGAATTAAAAAAAAAAAAAAAAAATCTGCTCTTCTTTCTTCTACACCTTCTGATATAATTTTTTTAACTATTCCCTGCTCTCCTGGCTGCTGCTGTAACTCCTATTTCTCCTGATTCTCCTCCAAATATTCCTTTCTATATCTACCTCGTTCTCTTGTTTGTCTGTCCCAACTGGTTATCTCCTACTCTACCAAATAATCCTTTTCTTACCTTTTCTTTCTTTAGGTTCAACCTTTTAAAAAACTCTTACCTATTATACTTTTCACAAAGTAGTCTGTAAAGAGTATTATTTATATTTTTACTTTCAAAAAACCAACATTTTTAATATTTATCCAATTTTAAAAATTTTTGTACCAAAATCCTTCTCATCAAACAAGAAAAATTTGATTAAAATGGGGGGGTTAAGTGCGAATAAATTAAAAACGAAAAACAATATCAACTTAAAATTTTTAGGACATATCAATCTCTATAAGGGAACGAAGCCCATTGATTTTAAAAATATCTGATTAATAACGGAAGGGTAGGGGGGGGAATAAAAATGGGGGGAAAAGGATATTAAAATTTAAAAAAATTCACAAATCAAAAACGAAAAACAACTTGAAATTTTCAGGAAAAATCAAGCTCTGCAATGGGATGAAGCCTATTGATTAAAAAAAAATCTGATTAAAAATGGGGGATTATGGGGGTTAAAATTTAAAAAATAATCCTAAATAGAACACAATGTCAACTTGAAATTTCTAGGCCAAATCAAGCTCTGCAATGGGACGAAGCCTATTGATTTTAAAAAAAATCTGATTAAAAATGGAGTGGGGGTTAAAACTTTTAAAAAAATCATAAAACAAAAACTTAAAACAATATCAACTTGAAATTTTCAGGAGAAATCAACCTTACAGTCTGATCAAAAATAGAGGATTAAGGATATTAAAATTTTCAGGAAAAAGACAAGCTCTGCAATGGGACGAAACCCATTGATTATGAGGGTTAAAATTTAAAAAATAATAACAAACAGAAAACAATATCAACTTGAAATTTTTAGGACAAATCAAGCTCTGCAATGGGACGAAGTCTATTTATTTAAAAAATATCTGAAAAAATGGACGGGTTAAGGGGGTTAAAACTTTAAAAAAATCATAAAACAAAAACTAAAAACTTAAAATTTTCAGGAAAATCAAGCTTTACAATGGGACGAAGCTTATCTTTAACGTATTATCTTAAAAATTCTGCCCGTTTCACAACAACATTAGGAAATTCCATAAGACCTACCCCTGGTTCATATTTCTTCTATTTAAAACCTTTTACTAATAATAAGGAAGGCAATGATGTGCGACATCTACTGTGAATAACTCTCTTTTATTATGTTTCACCAATAAATAATTTAAAATTACATGCTCATCTCAAATCATACATTTATGTATAATTGTTTACTAATCTACACTTACTCGACTTGTACATGCTATAAATAACATCTCGAATAGCACTGGTATCCAGGATTCTTATGTTAGTGTCTTTCTTTTTCCTAGGGCGCTTTTTTTGGCGGTGACTTACTTTACTTCTTGTAATATTAGAACTAACAGTAAATAGCTCGAGGTTAAGTGCTGATGCTACACGCTAGAGGAAAATAATTACATTAATTTAATGTTGATACACATGTACTTATTTCTCTAATAGCTGCTAAACATAGCTTAGGACCATTATTATCAAGTTATTTCTCAAAATAATCTGTTAAAGAAGTTACTCGCTCCTTACAGCGACATTTTTTTTTACACACTACATTCAAAAGAACAGTTTGTTAATAATTTAATCTCAAATACAAATAATTAATTGAAAAGGAATCGAATTAGATAGCAATTTTTAGTATGAAATTTATTCCCCTTCTTGTCATCAAAAGTTACTTTCGTTATTCCTCTCACGTTTAAATATAATTAAGCGTCTCATATTTATTTTGCTTAATGCGTTGGTTAACGTATTGTATACCTAAAGATCAGGGGCGGTTTCTCCAAACACATTAATTTAAAATAAATAACATAAAAATATTAATTCAATTTTAATAATTTTCATACGTGTTAATATCTATTTTTGGGTACGCCAGAAGAAGTAAGAAGCGTTCTTGAAAATCTTTAGCTAAAAAATGATGTCACACGATAACAGATCCCTGAAACGTAGTGAAACAGTCATACAATAACTTAAATCAGCCTAATTTGCTCAACGCACATCGTGACGTTACAAAGTAGGGCGGGCCATACCAATCTTTCAAAACTTTTACGACATATGTCAAACTCGAGCTAGTTAGTTTTGGTGATAATAAATGTCATTTTTTTAAAATAGCGTGATTTAAATGATATAAAAACATTTTCATTCCGTCAATCTACAAATATAAAATTATTAACTTAAAATTAATCAAATTATGACGCAAAGTGCCTTTACTTGTCATATCACAAAATAGTCCTTATCCCGTCTCTACCTACTTCATATTCTATTTTCTCAACGTTTCCAATCAAGCTGTTAAATTCTAAAAATCAACATGAGACAATTTTAATTGTGAATTGTATTAAAAATTAAGTTTAAATTAAACTGCTATTTTAATAAATCGGAAGTATGTGTGTCAATTCAACGATTGTTATCAAATTTCTTGACCCTAGTACAATTTTATATGAATAATTGTTTATTTTGTAGGTTGTCCTTAAAGTTATAAAAAAATGCCCTATCTATAAATGCCACAGGTACTGATAAACAGTGTCAGACTGATATAGCATTGAGGATTTTATAAACTTACATTATAGTTTTTTTAAAGAGAATATAAATATTGCACCGGCCTAAATTAATTCAAGAAACTTAATAGTTGTGTCTATGTTAGGTACCTATGTACCTATACCATGAAGACTAAATTAAATATTTACCGGGTGGTAAACTATGTAGACAGTGCAGTTTTATAAAGGTTATATTTTTAAAATCGGCTCATCGAGACCTTTCCAGGTGTATTCTATACCATGTATAGTGATGTCACAATATAAGTTGACTTAAAAAAAACACTATGTTCAATGTTTAATAAACTTACAAGTTAAACGTTAAACAACACTATTTAACTTTCACGTTAGCCGTACTATTTATAGAGTTATGTTGGAGGTATAAGAAACTAGGTATGTCATATGAAATTTCTTATCAGAACATAGAAATATGTTACAAAAACCAACAATTCATGTATATTAAAAAAACAGTTTTAATAGATTATTAGTAAACAATATTGTGACAATAATTGGGGCCAACTGAATTTCTTGTCAAAATATAATTATTATATGGGCTACGGTCGATATTAGGGACAGTAATTTTATCACTTTTTCCATAAAGATTAAGTAAAACCATAATATTTTTACACTTTTTAATCTTCTATAAGTGTGCACTAACCTAATTAAAGCAACAAATATTATTAAAACACATTTGTAAACTAAAAAATTAAGAATATGCATTTATTCACGACATTCTCACGTAGCCATATTGTTTTTAATTTTTTAGATTTGACAGTCACACTAAGAGCGCCTGTGCGTAATTTTAGCGATGTTGCCAATTGCTTTTTGGTATAAATAAATATATTCATGGTAAAACCGTTCTATATTATTTTTTCTTTATTAATAATATTATTATGACAACTGATATTTTTATTTCTATAAATGTGGAGTTGTCAAACATAGTAAGAGAACGTACATAACAGGAATGACAGTGGCTGTTTTTTCAATAGCTCCAGGCCAGATGATAAAACCAGAATATAAATGTGTTTATTTAAGACTTTTCATTTCAATTATTCAATTTTAGCTGTGTCCAGGCCGTTGGAGTCTATGCCGGTCGGCGTAGCCAGGTATGGGTTGACGTTTTTTGGTGGAGGCGAAGCCGCCACTCTACGATAAGTCGTTGCTTCGTTTTCTTGTTGCATATTTATGGACCGGTATGGGCAATCACAATTTTCCATTAACTACTAATTTTATCACAATCCGGCAACGTTGCAATTATATTTTCCAAATTTGACAGAAACCATCGAGTTTCCATGTTTACAGTCGTCAAAATGCTGATTTTTATAGAAATTAAATAAATTTTTTTGGCTTAAATAATGCACTAACCAAATTTTTTTTTAAACGTACTATTTATAATACGCTCTTTCTGATAAAAAATTAATTTCTTTAAAATTCCACTGGACCTAAAGTCGTCCGTACCCTATTATATGTAAATATAGAACACGAAAAGTGTTCAACCAACATTCAGTCTGCTCTACTAAAAAGCTGACTAGAATGACAGCACAGTTTATCTCCGAAGTACTGATATACCTTAAATAATTTTCAACTCTTTGACTTTATCATTCTTTTAGTGTACCTATTTTTTAGGCTATTATGTTATTGTTTTAGCCTTGATTATATTACTATTCTATTCTGATTAAAAATCGGGGTTTAGGATGGGTTGAAATTAAAAAAAAAATCCTAAATTAAAAACGAGAAGGGATATCAACATGAAATGTTTAGTAAAAATGAAACTCTATAAGAAGAGATAAAGCTTATTGATTTTGAAAAAATCTAAATAAATAGGGGAGTTAGGGAGGGTTAAAATATAAAAATCTTAACTCAAAAACGAACAATGATATTAACTTGAAATTTTTAGCAAACATCAAGCTCTATAAGGAGAAGAATCCCTTTAATTTTGAAAAAATAAATCTGATTAAAATGGGGGTTTAAGGGGGGTTAAAATTAAAAAAGAATCAAAAATCAAAAATGAAAAGCGATATCAACATGAAATTTTTAGTAGAAATCAAGCTCTCAAGGAGATGAGGCATATTGATTGTAAAAAAAAATGAATACAAGTGGGGAGGGGGTTGCAATATTTAAAATAAATCTAACTCAAAAACAAACAATAATATCAACTTGAAAAATCAAGCTCTGCAAGGGGATGGAGCTTATTGATTCTGAAAATAATCTGATTGAAAATGAGGGTTAAGGGGGTCTGTTAAACTGTAAAAATTATAATTAAGAATGCCACGCATTATATATCTCCATTCTAGTTTGTATCTGTTAAATATTATGTATTGTGATGGGACTGATCTTATAAAATACACATTTTAGTTCACTTGTTTTTTGCCAATAAAGGCTATTTAAAAAATATAATATTTTATTTAACTTGTGTGACAAATTATAAAAATGATTAAATTTACAGTAAAAACTGAAAAATGATAGGTTACGTTTCATATAATAATTTTTACACAAAAATCAATGACTAACTAATAATGCTTATAGATGGTTTTCAACGTATTAAAAACAAAACAAATATTACAATAACTAAAATATTCATTTATTCATTCATTAATAGTTGTAGTGCTTAAAAACAGTATGATATTGATAATAATAATTACACTTATACAAGGTTTTGAACCGAATTTACAAATGATAAAATTACTGGAAATAGTGAACACCCATTTCAAATTATGACAATCCGCCACTGCTAAAGACACACAGTGCTATATACTTTTGACGTTGCGTCACATATTGCGTGTAGTGGAGTGGCGTGCCAAGGTATAGTGTCAGAACAATGTATCTCTGCCTTTATTCATGTTTATTCTAATTTATGAATGACCATTTGCAGTTCTGTTTTGTTTTATGTTAAGACAGCTATAAAATACCTGAGTTAATATTGTCTGCGAAAATCAAGAATCGCTGTCGATAATTCATACTCTGTAATAAGTGCTCTTCTCACTTTTTCTTCAAGCTAAAACTGAATAGTGATGATAAAGGGTTATCTTGCCGAAGCCCTTCACGTACTTCAAATTTTCCTGACAGCAATCCTTTTACTTTTACCCCATCATCAGTTTTCTTTAACATTATTTCGATAAATATCTTGTATTTTAATTTTTCCCATAAAAATTTTTAGTTTTAAACTTCTATTTAATTTCATATTAATTGTTTTTCTGTATTTAGGATTTTTATTAAAATTTGTTTCTATAATAATCTCTTCAATGTGCAACATTTTATATTTGCTAAACAGTGCGTAAACCCTAGTTTACAAGCCTGTATACTCAGATGAAAAATTAAGTTGCATTAATACAGTGTTCAGGTTTTTAAAATTATTTTACAGCGTACTTGATTAAATTAAAATTGATCGGTAGAAAATTATACTGACATTGCCCTCAATGTTGCATGCACAATAATAAAACAACGGTTTGATTATTATCTATTATATCGTTATGTAATAAAATATTTGTACATACACATACATCGCTATACTCCGTTAGATATTGTTTGCTAATAAAAAAAATCTCGCTTTGAGATTTAAACAATACCTACTTACCTAGTCGATGATTTTTATGAAATTTTCAATAAACAATAATTTACCTCTTCAATTTATATAGGTACGTGTTTATTGTGCGTTTATACCGTGATGGAAAGTGAATTTAGTACGTTCTCCGCTAGGGGACACCGACTATATTTAAAGAGAAGAGAAAACATTAAAAAACAAACTTAAAAAACATAAAATTATTGCGAAATATATAGTTAAATATAAGAAAATTAATTGCTTGTAAGTTCTTTATTGTAAAAGCTTATAAATATAAACATTAATACTTCAAATATGCAATAACAAACTTTATTAAACTGACAGTTCTTGGAATAACTAGAAATTAAGAAACAGTTAAGTATGAAGTATGAAGTTATCAATGAGCAGATAAATCTGGGCATGTGTTCACTTCTGATCTGTCTTTTTAATTTTATGTTCATTGTGAGTGTTCTTCTACAGGGTGAGTCATTAGTAATGGGTCAAATTGTAACTGTATATTCGGAAGGCAAAAATAAAAATATAAATATAAAAATACAGAAAATTATAAATTCCGAATTGTTTTTTAAGGGTCAAAGTAGGCAATTTCGTACACATTCATAATTAGTGTGGAAATATTATTCCACACGGTAATTCCACACTGTTTAGTGCATCGAATAAATTGTCGTATAACCTTTAGTATGAATGAAAAAACACAATATTATATTTTAAGGACATATCTATTTAACTAAATATTTCGTCGAATACTACAAAATTCAGTCATTTTAGAAAAAAACTTTAAATAATTTATAATATAATTAATGTTGGTTGCCTATATAAAGGGGATAATACAACAAAAATTTAAATCGAGTTAACCGATTTAAAATATTGACATTTCAAATCTTGACATTTAATTTATTTTATTTCCATACTTTTGAAAACTATAAATAATAAAATGGACAGTGATAGTAATAGTAGTGATAATAATTACTCCACCACATATTAAAGAAATAGCGAATAACATTACAGAAGACATTGCCTCAAACATCGGCGAAAAAATACAACTTAGCTTATTCAAGATTTATGGATTGGCGACTACAAAATAAGGTGAACTCCTTTTCAGAAACTATTTTAATGGCTTATTTTGGGGAGCAATCGAAATATTTTAAATCTTCTACATTATGGTCAATTTACTCGATGTTGAGAACTACATTGTCAATAAGGCAAAATGTAGATATTTCACGCTATCAAAAATTGCGCTCGTTTCTGAAAAGAAAGTCTAAAGGATATGTAGCAAAAAAGTCAAAAATACTTACCTACACCTGAACAAATCAACCAATTTTTAAATGAAGCTTCCGATGATGTTTATCTACTTATAAAGGTAAATACTTAATAATATGAGAGATTAATATTTTTTCATGTTAAATTTTATTTTATAGACAGCTCTGATTTTGGGAATAATGGGAGCATGTAGAAGAGAAGAATTAAAAAATTTAAAAATGTGTGACTTACAAGACATGGGCTCTGCTATTTTAGTCAATATAACAAAGACAAAAACTAAAGTTCCTAGAAAGTTTACGGTTACTGGAGATTTTTATGCAATATTTAAAAAATATAACACTCTTCGTCCTTCAAATATACCTCACGATTATTTTTTTACGAATTATCAAAAGGGCAAGCGCACAGTGCAACCAGTAGGAATCAATAAATTTGGAAATATCGCACAACAAATTGCTGAATATTTGAAGTTACCAGATCACAAAAATTATACAAGCCACTGTTTTCGCCATTCGTCCGCAACAATTCTAGTTAATTCTGGAGTAGATATAACAAAGCTTAAAAGACACGGCGGATGGAAGTCAACTACAGCGGCGGAAGGATACATCGATGACAGTTTATCACATAAAATGGATATCGCAAATTCAATTCTACATTCTGTAGAAAATAGGAGTGAAGAACCTGAAGCTTTTACTAGCAGAATATCTATTTCAGAAACAACATATGAAAAAACCATCCAAGATCATGATTTACCACCTCTTAATATTTCAAACTGTAATGTTGTTAATATTAATTTTTATAATAAATAAATTTGTAATTGAAATTTAAGAAAATTCAAATACGTTAATATAGTTTAGTGAATTATTAAACAAAATTAATAGTGGTAATAATTTGTTTTATTTTATTTGCGGCACAAACAGGAGAAACCAAGACGATGTCCACGAAAAATATGAAGAAACTATGTTAAGTACACATTTAAAAAGTGATAACAATAATAAATATTTACCACCTCTTTATATTTCTAATTTTAAATCGTTAATAAAGATCATCCAATTATTAAAAAATATATTAATTTGTGTTTTAAGTCATTGTGGTCGTAGAAAAAGTATAGTGTGCCACTCGTGCAGAAAACCAATTTCACACTCGTGTGATTGTGGCACTCGCTCGTGCCACAAGTTTCACACATCGTGTGGAATTGGTTACTTTCTGCACTAGTTGCACAATATACTAGTACAACAATGGGTCTGAGATCACTCCTTTCTGATCTACAGGCTGTTAAATTTGGAAAAAAATATATTTTTGTTAATAAAGAAGTCATTTTTTGAGATACAGGTTTGAAAATTGGGGTAGTTATATTTTTTATAGGGGCAAACAAGATTATGTTATTAGATTTGAGTTATCTCGTAGATGTTTGAGAGTTTGAGTTTTTGAGGTCGCTGAATTCAATTCTCATGTCACATTGGACAAATTGACAGTTGACAGCTGTCAACTGTCAACGACCTCAAAAACCCAAACTTTCAATGTAAAAAGAGGATATTTACTTTTATATTACTCGTTGACTGTGAATTGACAGCTGTCAACGGTCAATTTGTCCAATCTGACATGAGGGTTGAATCCAGTGACCTCAAAAACATTACCCTATATATTAGAATAATCAAAATATGCTTTTGACATCTATAAATAGTATTGAAAATTAATAGTTTTGCAATGGGTCAGGGAGCTTTGGCAGCTCCGTAGCTTCCAAAATATTCATTTTAGCACTTTGTGCCCATGGAGACTTTCGTTCAGGATGACAAAATCTACAACATATCAAAAATTCAGACAATTTGACAGAAACCCAATTTCCATAAGATTATTGCGGGGTCCTTTAGAAAGGTTTATCATTTTTGTATAAAAAAGTTATACTTCTTTGATCTTTAAAATATTAACCGTTTTCGAGATATTTAAAAGTTAGTAATTCACCACCTGGTCGGCGGGCCATGCGTAACCACAAAATGTAATATTCCCCTAATTGAAATCAATTCATAAAAAACGTTTAAATGATAATTAATATCGTATTCTCATATCTCTACGTAAGCCAAAAATAGTATACAGGGTGTTTTAAAACGTTGGTCGTTCCTAAAATTAATTTTATTTTGAGATAGTTTGTATTTATTTTATGAAAATATTAGATTGTAATGAAACAAAAATTAGGAAGCAATAATACAAAATTATTTGTTTATTTTAACGAAACGTATGCTGCTTAACATATTAATAATGACGGTAACAAATCTGGTTGCCATGGAATTTTGACAGGCTCGTTTCGCCCAAAACACCATACAGGGCGTCCTTAAATTATTAACCCACAGCAGGAAGATGAAATTTTGGTAAGAGTAGCAGAAAATCGTGAAGTAAGTACTCGTCGATTATCTGCAGCTACCGGAATAAGCCAATCATCCGTGATTAGAATTTTGCACAAGGACAATTTGTACCCATATCATTTTACACCTGTGCAAAATTTGCTTCAAAGAGATTATCTTGCAAGAGTTCAGATTTATCAGTGGCTAAGAAGGAAAATAATAACCGAACATTTTTAATAATGACAGTCACTACACAATAGCATATGCAGATGACCTGGTCATTCTGCAAACAGGGAATTTTGAGAACATACTCTGCGAAAGAATGCAAGTAGCAATTATAGAACAGTGGTACAAGGACCATTTACTGTCTATCAATCCTAAGAAGACAGAAATGGTCCTTTTCAGAAGGAAAAGGATGAACATGGAATTAAAACATCCTAAATACAAAACTAAATTTTGCGGCAGAGGTGAAGTACCTAGGTCTCATCTTTGACAGCAAGTTAACATGGAACTACAGTGCAGTTGTCTGGGTACCGAAAACCCAAAAATTAACAGCTATCCGTAAACTAGAACAAATTCAAAGAACAGCATGTCTCAACATAACAGAAGCCATGAAAACAACACTTAGAGTGATGGAAGTCATTCTTAGTCTCACTCCCCTTGATATTTACATCAAGGAGGTTGCTCTGATGATAATGACACGCCTCCGCACGGTTGGAATAGAACCTGATATACGATCTGGTGAGGCGAGACGTCACTTTTGACAGGAGGCGCTTGATACGCTCCCACTGCTTTAAGCGAACATCTTACCGAGATATATCTTCCATAAGTCATATAAAGTTATAATAGAACAAATAAAAGAGCCAGAAGTGGCAGGTACGATTCATATCTACACCGACGGTTCTAAAACAAAACAAGGCTCAGAATGTGGAATATACTCCAGATTCTTAAACCTAAACATAAAATGGGCTGTGAGCAATAGTGCCAGTGTAGTGTAAACAGAGCTAACGGGGATTCTCATAGCATCAAAATAAATAACCAGAAACAATATCACTGCTATACAGATAGCAGACAAACATTATTCACCCTAAACAGATCACGAATTTATTCAGGGTTAGTACTAGAATGTCACGAAGCTTTGGCTAAGAAAGCAGCCAACCAAATACTTTTTGGACCTGACCCTTCTATTGGCCTGACAAAATCGGTAGTGACAGACCTAATTAAAGAACATTCCCTTGTGAAATTAAAAAAAACAAGAAACTTTAGAGTTGCCGGGGAGCTCTTAAGTTATCCTGACAACACTGCAGCAAACAAATACAGACTAGACAGAAAATGCGCCTAGTCACAGGCATTTTGACTGGTCATTGCCAAGTACGGAAGCATCTCCATACCATGGGGCTGTCAGAATCCGCACTCTGCAGAGGGTGCGAACAAGAAGATGAGACCATCGAGCATATCCTTTACGATTGCTCGACGCTTTCATTTATTAAAAGATTTGTGTTCGGCGAGTATCTGCTAACACCGGCCGATATAAGAGAAGCACTTCTTGGCGACGTTGTCAACTACATTAAATCTGTAGGCTGGCTCACGAGCTAAGAGGTGCCTATCATCTTAGGAGGATGCACAATGGGCCTAATGAGGCCCAAATGCCGTGGTGGTAACCCACCCTCCACACGTTACAGATACAGATACATTCTTAGTCCAAGACAGTGTGTCAAAATATTTAATATACGGTATTTCTCTTGAACATATGTATACAGTGAGCACCATAAGTCTTACCCATTATCTAACTCATTACTGGAGTCTTGTTAGGAAAATTGCCGAGACAGGTCGATTTTTGATTTCTACAATGTACATTTTTGTATGATTAGTTTACCCTTCATTTCATCCCTTACTGGAGGGGAGCAACCCTTTCGAAAAATTTAAAAGGGGGTTTTATTCTCTATTCCATCGTGCAAAAAAGATTGAAATTTGCTTCATTACGTGTTGATTTATTAATGTTTAAAAATAACAAAACCTCACAAAATAGGAAAGCAACTAAACTAACAGTGACCTTCTAATGGCAAAAAGTCTTACTTCACGTCTGAACCAAAACCGAAATCATGCAGGGCCGAATTTTAATTCTAAGGATGAGTGCGCTACGTTAATTTCCGTTATTCTGAAACAACAATTAGTCGAGAATTAATGAAGCAAATTTCAATTTTTTTACACGGTTAAATAGAGAATAAAACTCTCTTTTAAATGAGCCCCACCACCCCATGCCATTTAAATTTTTCGAAAGGATTGCTCCCCTCCAGTAAGGGATGAAATTAGGGGTAAACTATTCATACAAAATTGTACACTGTAGAAAACAAAAATCGACGTGTCTCGGCGATTTTCCTAACAAGACTCCAGTAATGAGTTAGATAGGGGGGTAAGACTTATGGTGATCACTGTATATTTATTTTAAGTTCATATATTAGGTACATATTAAGTTATATTTGGAAAAATAGTCATAGGACTGGTCCAATTTTACCAATACAAATTTCAAACGAGTACATTGAGAACTATACAATATCAAATATTGAGAAACTTTGATGGTGGTATTTTTTTTTTGGCATTTCAGCTATTTTTGTTTTTTTTTTTTTTTTTTTTCGGTAGAAATACCTACTTTGCAGAATATTTAAAAATTGTATGTATATTAACTACACAGATTGAGCGAATAATTTCCAAAAATATTTAAGGGTGATTTTTGCTGTCCACTTTAAAGAATTAGGGATTTCTAATTTCAACACCGTGTATCCTAAAATCTAGTTATAGAATAGGATTGGGCCCATGAAGACTTTGGGAACATCAATTAAATTAAAATTTGAACAATTCAGACATTTTGACAGTACTCACTCCTATTAGCAAGAAAAGTGCGTGATCCTTTGTAAAAAATTTAAAAAATTTAAAATATCGACAAACAGATTAAATACTATACGACAAAATAATTAAAATGTAGTTCGTTTTTTTCTTTTTCTTCCTCTTTTTCTTCTCCTTCCTCTTATTATATTCTTTCGTCGCTTCTTCTACTCATTACCTCGCTTTTCTACTCTCTCCTTTTATTAACTCATTTCTAAATTACTCACCTTATCAATCTTTATTCACTTCATTTTGTATCAATTTTCCACGCTGATATTAAGTTCAAAATCTCTCAATCATCTGGTAAAATCCGATTTCTGACAAAAATATTATTGAATGTAATTATGAAAAATTGAAAAAATATATGTTTAATAATTTTTTATATCAAGTAACAAATATTTTGTGCATATTGTTTTCTCTTTCTGGCATTCATCAGGGATGTGTTCTAGAAGCAGTTTTAATTTCAAGTTTCATCAATAACGATCTAAAGGTTAAATATTTAATAAATCACATTTCATATTTTTTTATACCAATAATGTTTAATTTCCTGTATAATTTTACTGCTCATTAAGACTAGTTCGTTGTTTTTCCGGACTGCCTCGAGTTTTCAAATAATTATGTATATCTTATGATCGCAAAAAAATATATAAACATCACCGTATTGACAATTTTATAAAAAAAAACCGATAATTGACAATTATAAATTTAAAAAAAAACTAGAGCGTAATTACATTGTGTTTTCTAATTAACTAATTAATTTAATATTTCTCAAGATATTTCTTAAAATAATTAAGGAATATTTAAGTCATTATGAAATACGTCTATAGCGCTTAACTTATTAAATTTGTTAAAGTTGAAGGTGAGAATAAATTAAATTCATTTGATTACAGGAAAAATTATCTTGACATACTTAATTTCATTTCTATTTATGTTTTCTTTCGCCATTTTTTTATTTAAAATATTGTATTTCAATTGTTAGTTTTCAATGAAATTCAATTTTTTTTTATTTCTAAGTTGGGATTTTTTTCAATATTTTAACCCCTTAACTTTTTTCATAATCAATAGACTTCATTTCCTTATAGAGCTTGATTTTTACTAAAAATTTCATGTTGATATCGTTTTTAGTATTTGGTTTATATTTTTTTCATTTCAGCTCCCTATTTTGTTTTTTTAAATCAATCAATTTTTAAAATCAATTGTTTTTGTCCCCTTATAATGCTTGATTTTTGCTAAACGTTTTAAGTTGATAAGTTTTTTTTTTGAGTTATGATTTTTTTTAATTTCAACCACTCTTAATCCCCCCATTTTTATAAGTATTTTTTTTTAAATTTAAAGGCACTTTCCCCTTATACTGCTTGATTTTTGCTAAAAATTACCAGTTGATATTATTTTTCGTTTTTAAGGTAGGATTTTTTAAAATATTTTAACCCCTCTTATCCCCTTATTTTTATTTAGATATTTTTCAGAATCAATAGGCTTTATCCCCTTATAAAGCTTGATTTTTCTCAAGATTATAATTTACTATCGTCTTCTGTTTCTGAATTAGGATTTGTTCAATATTTCAACCTTTCCTTATGCCCCCATTTTAAATTAGATTTTTTTTAGAAGTAATTGGCTTTATTTCCTCGATTTTAATTTATATTTCATGTTGATATCGTTTTTTGTTTTTGATTTGTAAATTTTAACCCTCCCTTAAACCCCCAATTTTTGATGAGAAAGATTTTTCTTTTTATAGAGCATGTTTTCTGCTGAAAATTTCAAGTTAATATCATTTTTCGTTACTGATATTTTTTAATATTTCAAACCCCCTTGTCCTCCACTTTTATTCAGATTTTTTTAAAATAGGTTTCATTTCTTTATAGAACTTGATTTTTTACTAAAAATTTCATGTTTCATCCCTTTATCGAGTTTGATTTTCCTGAACATTTTAAATTGATATCGTTTTTTGTTTCTTAGTTAGGATTTTGTTAAATATTTTAACTCCCCTTAATCTCCATATTTTTTTCAAAATTTATAGGCTTCGTCCCCTCATACGGCTTGATTTTTCCTAAAAATTTTATGTGGTTATCGCTTTTCGTTTCTGAATTTTATTTATTTCCATTTTTTTAACCCCCCTATTTTTATTAAGTTTTATTGCAAAATCAATAGGCTTTGTCTCAATTTTTCGTTTTTAGGTTTGGATTTTTTTAAATATTTTAATCCCCATTAACCTCATATTTTTATTGATATGCTTGTTCTCCCTCATATATCTTAAATTTTTACAAAAATTTCAAGTTGGATATCATTTTTTCGTTTTTGACTCTTTGTGCGGATAAGAAACATGACATCGGACTGACGGACTGACGGACTGACGGATTGACGGACTGACGGACTGACGGACTGACGGACTGACGGACTGACGGACTGACGGACTGATGGACTGACGGACTGACGGACTGACGAACTGACGGAATAATGGACTGACAGACATTTTTAAAAGTTTTTTAAATTCGGATGAGAAGGATTTTGATACAAAAATGTTTAAATTTGGATCAATGTTAAAAATTTTGTTTCTCGAAAGTATACAATAATACTTTTCACTGATACTGTGTAAAGAATATAATGAGTACAGTGGGTTCTAGCAACAATTTAAAGTAATTATTTAAGGAGACAAAGGACATACATGTATAAAATATATATACAATAATATACATAATAATAATTATAAGAATTTAATATAACGTTATATTGTTTAATATATTTGGATTAAGTATATATTTAATTTTTTTATTTATTTTTTACTTTTTTTTTACTTTTTTATTTTTTAAACAACTAAGGAGGAGTCCGTTAATTACGTAAGGTATTTTTGAGGATTTTTTGACCTTGAGGATTTTTTGACCCCTCCACCCTCCTAGTGAGATTTCGAAAGATTTTCCTCAACTCAGTCCCCCTCCCCTAATCTCATGTGAGATTTTTCAAAATTTGGGTTTTGGGTGTAAATGCGTTGGATTATAAAAAAAATAAAAACACAATATGTTCTATTACTTTTATTTAAGACTAGCAAAGACTAGTATTTAATGGATCAAACGACTTACCTGAAGGAAGTTCGATCCTAATTATGCGAGCATCCTTGTTAGTGGAAATAAAGTCCCACCTCCACCATATTTATATTATTTTTTTCTTTTTTCCCCATAAAATAAAAATTGTTTTTGCCGAGCATAAATTGAGGTAATTCGTGGGGAAATGAAAATACTAATAAAGGCTGGGCTCGTTGTGGAGTCGAAGTTTTAGCATTTCGTCAATGAAAATTTGTATATTGTTAGCTTCCACCTTGACATTTTCAACTTAATTTTTGAGAAAGTCTATACCCGTTGGGCTGCAACAAGTTTGGCTCTTAGCTGTTTTAAGTTTTTCAAGTGAAAGAAACTACTGAAGTATTTTAAAACTGTGTTTTGATCTCAAGTTTGAATACATTTCGGCAAAATAGGATGACCCTTTTAGAAATTTCCTAATATATATTTTCTTTTATTATTCAGGATTTCTATGATTAAAGTTATGGAATATTTATAATGAGAGCTAGGGCAGAACTCTGGTCATAAGGAGTTGTAAATGAAGGTTTGCTGCAGTGAATAACTAGGTTTAATGTTGACATGTACCGTAAAAAGCATTTATTTATTTTTTTTGTAACATGGGATGGTTGAGTTTCCCATTTCCCATACAATCGAGTTCTCGCACACTAGATAAAAAACACTTTTTTTTTGTGATGAGTCATAGAGTTGTAAAGAATCAACCGTTGTATTACAATGTTTGAGATATTTATCACTAGATTTAGATGTAATTAGGAAATCATTAAGGTTATTTCCAAAAGCCTTAGTTGATGCACTACCGGTTGGTCTTGCAGCATATATAAATAGCTGTCGGTTTTATTTGATAACGTGACTAGTTACTAAACTTTTTGGTTCGGAGTTTAAGGTGGGGGACCCAAGTGAAAGTATTCCAGATTTTGATTTCGCAAAGAAACTTTGATATTTTGCCATTCTCCAGACTGTCTTGCAAATATTTTTCCAACGTTTTACCATTTCTTCGTTGATTGGTTTTCCGAGAGAGATATTGCTATTAGGATCCGCTTCCAGAATATCCTGATACTGAATTTGATCCTTTCTATTCGAACGTCTGTTCTGGTGAAGATGAAGAGTTTAATGTATATACTTCTTAGATTCCGAATCAACTTAAATCTATATTTAATCAATTCATGTGCACATAAAGGGGCATTTTTTTTTCAAGTTGCAGGATTTACCCATACAGTAACATAATCAATGAGCTTTGCGTAGCATTTTGGGTCCTTGCATTTTATAAGCATAAGACCAGAGTTACTAGACATTTATTTATCTATAATGCAGAATTTACATAGTACCTACATTCTGCTTCCAAAGTTTTTTGAAGTTTACATTTTAAGTACATAGCATTTTTCGCATTGCGGTTAGCCGGGTTAGCATCTTATAAGTATAAGATCAGATTTAACACCTAAAGCAGCCTCCTTTGTGCATTTATTTGTTTATAATGCAGAATTTTTATATAAAATATTATCTTTTGTGGCCAAAGTTGCGAAATTTACACATTAAGTAGAATTATTCGCGGTGCGGTTAGCTGGGCTAAGTATAAAATTAGAGTTAATACATAAAGAAGAAAACCATTCTCAAACCTGTACTAGTATAAGATCGGAGTTAACACATAAAGTAGCCTCCTCTGTACATGTCTTTGTCTATAATGCAGAATTTACACATAAAGTAGTATCTGCCCTCATCAAAGTTTTGCGAAATTTGCACATTAAGTAGCATTTTTCGTTTTGCAGACGGATTTTATAATTGACTGTACCGTTAACACATAAAGTAGTATCTTCTGCAAGCTAAAAATCAGTTAAATAAAAAGAAAAACATTATTCTCCTACCTGTGCTCTGAATTCCTTCATTTTTTTTTAGTGGCCGGTCGATGTGAGTCAGGCGACACAACAATTGGTAATGGGTAATGTAAACAGGCAGCGATAGAGAGTGACGTAAAATTTTAAATCTAAACATGTGGGTCAGCGGCGTAACATAGGTATACTACATGGTTATCTTTATTTGCACTAACAAGGATGTGAATCATCATTGAGAATATTGCCGTAATATAAAAATTCTAGAAACATTCTTTACTTTAATTTAACTTTACTTTCACTCAATTATACACTGTTTTCTACTAGAAAAAAATTACGTTATATTTACAAAGATCCCCCCTCTCCCCCAAATGAGATTTGCAAAGATTTAGCTTGATCTCCTTCCCCCTTTGAACACCTCAAGTAAATAGCAGTGACGGAAAATAATTTTCAACACTTTAATTTTTTGCTTCACAAGGAGAAAATCATTCTTAGTCCAGAGTGTTTGATATAATGCAATGCCTGTTGTGGTATTAGCCAAAGGAGTAGTTGTTTTCAGAAGGGAAATGGTCACTCGTAATTTCTGTGACACAGACTTTTTCCTCTGTTGTATATTTTTAAATTGGTCACATTCGAGAATTGGCGTTTATTTCTTTTTAAGGTCATTTTTAGGCAATTTCGCAAAAGCAAATTTTTCAATTTTATTTTATATTGTACAAAGTTATTTATATTTTTGAGACTTTGAGGTATTTGTCAATGAAGTTTAGATGCAATAAATTAAAATGATTTTTGTCCAATTGATTTTGTTACCTCAATGATTTTTGTCCAATTGATTTTGTTACCTTGGAGATTTCAAATTCCGATTTCTGTTTGTTTATTGTTTTATGCTATGCATATTTGAAATAAATTTTAATTTTGATTTATGTTTATGTTACAAACATAAGAATTTAAAGCAATGCAGTTTACATAGATTAACGATAGGAATTTCTTTATAAAGAACTTCCGTATGGAAGTGTTGGTAAAGTTATAAGGGAAAAACATTTTCAATAGCTGACCAATTTAAGCAATCGTAGTTTCCCTTTTGCATAAATAATATGTGGACGGAACAAACACACGCAATGGTAATTCTCAGAACTTTAGACATGTTACAATTTCAAAATCATTACTATTTGAATCCCTTATCTTTCATACGACATGCTGAAAAAGTTTCGATTTTCCAATGCATGCTATTTTCATCTACTACGCATGAAATAGTAATGACCTAGGTTAACAGAAAATCATGTATCTTTACTTTGTAAGTGATAAAAGTAAGTACATATATTTCAATTATTGTGTTCAATTGTGAATAATTCTATAGATATTTATTGCTATATATTAGCTTATTAAGGATTAAAAATTTAGAATTTACTTTAAAACCGACACAGCAAACTAGATAGCATAGTAATAAAAGTTATACAGGGTATTTCAGTGGGAAGGTAACATTTTTTAATTGTGGATGTAGTTTTTTACCTACATTTCACTCAACTGCATACCCTTATTCGAAATCCAATAGGTTTTAAAGTTTAAACCATTATAAAATTTATTGCACACCATATAGGTTAGTATTTTATCATTTATTTTTTTATATTTACTGCAAATTAATATTCTTTTTATCACAAAAATCGAGGAGTTATGTTTTTATCTTTAATTAGATACGTCACTGGTATCGACAGACTTTTAGTTGCTTGTGATAGCTTAAAATATCTTCTTGCTCTTTTCCAATAATTGGGACCAAACAAATGATACCTTATGAATGAAATGCTTCATCTGTTGTTTCTTTTATCTAACATTACAAATTACTTTCAAAGCATATAGTACGTTTGTTTATTATTAGAGTAAGAAATGATTAATTTTTCTTTTTTGAGATAGGTGACTAGTTACATATAATTGTTTTTCCATCTTTTTAAAAATAAGTGTAACTCTGCCCTAAAATCTATTTTTTGACATCCCCGTATAGCTAAAAATGTTCAAGGAATATAACAGTAAATTGGATTTTTTATTGTTGCGTTTCAGAAATATTAATTTCTCATGATTTTAAAACAAATACATGAAATTGCTAAAACGAACCTGCAAAAGCACTTTGTGTGCAATCTCATCAGTACTCCTGTGACGTAATGCACGAATTCAATTTGGCTTAATTTTGTCAATAGGGATTCTTGTTACAGGAAGTAGTTGTTTGTATTATAAAGCGGCCGGTCAATTC
Source organism: Psylliodes chrysocephalus (assembly GCA_927349885.1). Taxonomy (NCBI): domain Eukaryota; kingdom Metazoa; phylum Arthropoda; class Insecta; order Coleoptera; family Chrysomelidae; genus Psylliodes; species Psylliodes chrysocephalus. The sequence goes on from OV651822.1 coordinate 38,420,170, forward strand.
CCGACTAAACATCGGAACTCGAAATTTGATGTTGATCTATATTTTTTTGTCCATTGCTTTCCCTAGAGTGCGATTTCTCTCGCAGAATTTTTGATTTTTACTTTAATGTTTGTAACTGAATTTGAATTATTCTTTATGCGAAATATATTAACTGTTCCTGTTTTGTTTCAGATAAATCAACCATGGCTGTTATAGCAAATATAATACAGGATGTCAATAAATATTTAAATAAATACCAAGGTTAGTATACGATTTTAATTATTCTAAGCGTTCTATCTCTATAAATATTCTATAGATACATCTTTTAAATATTTAAAAGCTAAAAAGATTTTATATTTTTAAAAAATTTCCGATTGTTTAACTTGTAGAAAATTTTCTGCCAAATAATTGATTAATTATCAACTCAATCTGTCAAAAATAATTGATGAACAAAGAATATCAATTTTCTCGAATGTAGTCAAATTACTCCAAACGAATAGTAACAAAAACACAAAATAGGCACTACATAATATGTAATGTCTTTACTCAGTGAAGCGACGTACACCCGTATGCGTAGTCAATTCGTCAGCGATTCGTCAGCGATTTGTTGGCTGTATCGCTTGTAGTGATGCCGCGAGACGAGAGATTCCCGTCTCTCGTCTCGTCTTGTCTCGTCTCGAACGAGACGAGAGAGACATTTTCTCTCGAAAACAGATTCGAGACGAGAGAGTGTCATCTCTTGACGAGAATTTCTCGTTTCTCTCGGGATCTCTCAAACAATTTTCTCTTTGCATATTTGACATTTTTAATTGCTTATCGTAACTTAAATTTTTAACATATTAGATTTCGAGATAGTCAAAAAGTTAACTATTACACACCTATTCTATATATAATAAATGGTTACAAATGATACTTGTGTTATTAGGATTTTATAAAGAGGGATTAAAAAAAAAAATTCTCATTTCATTTATTTAAAATTTATACAATCATTTCTTATATTTAATCCATTCTGCTTCTCTGAGTTTACTTTTGAAGATAAGTTGAAAATTTTCAAGGGTTTTTTCGAAAAACTGTCAAAGAAAAGGTAATACAAACTAATGTATTATATACAGTAAGGACGAAAATTGTACCCTCCTCTATTTTAACTTCTAAATGAAAAAGGATAATGATAAAACAAAAACGAGGTAAAATTCAAGAGATATTATATTTTTGTTATAACGAGATGCACTTTACTTGAGACACGTAAGATAGAAGGAGTTACTAGCTTTAAATTTTCTAATGGAAAGTAGGGTCATGTGATACCTCATTTGACAGATATTTTCTATATTTTTACGTTCATTTAAACAGATTTAGGTTTTTATGTTTTTACAGAAATTACATTAAATAAATTCATAAAGTAGGTTAAATTCTTTTTTTTTATTTACCGCTTCAACCTCAAAGGATCATAATACCTTATAAATGCTTTTTTTACAATAGTATACAATGGATAATTAACATTTTAGCTACTACAGAGTAAATGTCAGTATCTTTTATAAATTTAAGTAATTTTTTACCGTTAGAGGGATTTAACACTGCAAAAATGACAATTTTTTGTAGCTGGTACTTTGTTCTTACACAGACATGTTCTGGGCCTTTACTAATAAGTTACATTCTTGATAACTCTCGTATTAACAATTATTGTTTATTACCAAGGAAACGCTTCTTGTTGTTACTAAAGTAAATAAATTAAGAATATCAAAGGTGATTTAGAAACCACTTGACATATTAAATTTTTCATGACTTCTTGGCAAAAAAAGCTTATTAAAAAATTCTCTTCTAACATTATCTAATACTTCTAGGATTATTGCGGCACACGAGGATTATCAAGAATGTAATTTTTGTAAAAACAAAAAAAATAAAACTGTTGAACTTAAATATAATCAAAATATCTTTCAAATGGGGTATTACATGATTTTTTATTTTCTTGCATTTTGAAAATATACTACAAAATGCTTTCATTTGACATCGCAAGATTGCATTAGAAAAATTCTAACTTCCAATTTGACCTCTTCCCCCCCTCCCCAACTGACTTACAAGACAAAGTATTTTCGTTTTTAGTTAACGCCTAATCTGGGCCACTTATTACTTCAAATTTCAATTGTAAAAAGACTGTGACAGACGGACAGACAGAGAGACATAAGTGTTTCTTATTGCCAAATTTTGGTACTAATGCGCAAATTACTTGTAAAATTCTTTGATTTTGTCTTACAAATTTTACCGTTTTTTCATGTTTCGCCATTTTCAAATTTAAATTTAATATTGTTTTATCACGAGAGAAACGAGACGAGACAAGACGATATCAGTTATCTTTTGCCCTACGAGACGAGACGAGAGAGGCCACAATATATTTAAAACACGATCAGATTTAAAAATTCACACATTTAATACTTGATTTTTATGTTCAAATATATTCTTATAAAATACATCATAGATTTTGCGCATGGTACAAATAAGAACAAATACAAGAGGTATTTGAATTAAAGTGTTTTCGGTCAAGCTGAATTTAGGAACGATCTTATTTAAATAACACTCCACCTCAACGGTACCAATGGGGAACGCGAGACCGAGGCACGAGACAGAGGAAAACGACATTGCAAGGCCTCCGAAAACGGTCTCTTAACGTCTTATTCACATGTAATTAAATGAAGAACATTTGGGACCGAAGGACTGATGGAAGAGATTGCGACAACACTTTCAACACGTAACTAAATGTATTGGTCCTTACGCGGTCTCTTCCCTTGGTCTCCTGCCTCTGTCTCCTGCTTCGGTATCCAAATAGTACCTTAAATATCATTTGTAATTCTATCTATTAAAAGTCGAAAATTTTAATATTAAATTTAGTTGACAGGCTCTTTATAACCTAGAAAACTTCCTAATCTAAAGTTTTCCATAACACTACAAATAGAATAGTGTTTCAAGAAGAAATAATTGCTATAGAATTGGGAGCAAGAGATTAATTTTTTTCGGTAACAAGAACTGCATAAATAGCAATAAAAAAGCAGTTGCCTTCGCCAAAGAGGAACCGAATCTGAGTTCATAGAACCAAAACCATTCCTGAGATCATTGCCAAAAGAATTATCTCAAAATTGACGGAAGGTGTAACACTCACAAATTGGCGAGATACCATTCGAAAGCGTTTATACTCAACCCTTTCATGAATGCTTCTACTCAGGTCCAGAAATGGAGTATGAAAGATCTACGTATTATTATGAGACTGATGACAGCATTGTTATCTAGGTAACCACATGAGAAAGATAAGTCAGCACATTCTATGTACCTGTTCCGCTAAAGAACTAGGTTCCAGAAGTTCAGATTCACCTGACTGCAGCGTACCGATTTTCAACAGGTATCATCCAATTAAACCATGGCTCTCATCAGAGGGTGTGGCTTGTACGGTAAACTATAAGTTAGATATAAAACCTTGTTTTAATTAGTAGAGTTAGTGGTAGAGTAACTACCATGCTTTTCAGCATGCCTACTCAATCGGATTTAGAGCGAATAGCCGTTCACACACAAATTGAAAATAACGGTAGAGTGGTAGAGTAAAGTACAGTTGAAAATTTAAAACACAACCGTCGTCGTCGTAAAAGTGTTGTGAGAAAGTGTTTGATAATTATTTCTGATATTTTACTGAGGGTAAAGACCTTAGCTATGAGGAAGAAGAAAATAGAATAAAGAAAATATGGACAAGAGACAAATGAAGCGTCTGCTCTTCTTTTGAGAAAACTAGCTGAAGAAGACAAGCAAGAGTCTAAATTGTTGATAAGAATGAGTCCAGAAAATTTTGAGCCTCCACTTGAGATGGTCACTTCAAATTTATTCCACTTTTTATACTCGTCACTTGCGATATTCCAACGACATTCGTATTCCCCATACAATTCAACTAATTTTATTGTTTATGATTCGGACCACTTTATGTTTTTAAATGCACCACAAATAAAAACAATAAACAATCCGCTGATGAGATGATATCTTAATCAGTATACACTCTCGATTACACACAAACCCACCCAAAACTATTTTTATTGTTAAAGTAGCAGTAGAGTGGAATATAAAACGGTGGTAGAAGAAGGCGAGTGGGCGAGTTACTTTACCACCGTGCAATCTTACTTTACTCTACCAAGATCCAGAACTCTACTCGACTAATTACATTTTCATTGGTAGAGCTGGAAGGATAGTTAGTACTTGCCCAGCGTACTCTACCGCTAACTCTACTAATGAAAACGAGGCTTAAGCCATCTGGGTCGCATTGGATGAAGATGAATCATCCCACTCATTTTCAACTCAACCTAACCTATGCTTGCGTACAAGTGGATAAAATGTTTGAAATCTATTAATAAAGCTACATTATTTTTGAATAAATTACAAGAATCACTATTTAATTATGGGTTCACTTATTTAAAATTTTAGGTTCGCTTGCTTAGATGTCAAAATAAAGACGCCCCCTAATTAGATTTAAAAGAATTTGGACATTATTTGTTCCTGTCCACCTGAACCTTTTCATATATATTATGGGACTTCGTTATTTAGAATGTGTCTTTTTTATTAGACTTAGCTGCCTCGACAGTGATGGCTCCCGCATGTAAGTTACATGCGTCAGGCTTTTCTTCGCATAATGTTAGAAACCTCAATTAAGCCTGGTATTCACACTGGCAGAAGATGTGGATTCTTCTTTCTCTTCTTCACAGAACTTGCACTGTGTTGCTTCTACTGCTGGATTGATGACAATCAGGTGCCTCTTAGGAAAGAAGACATACTGTTATCCTAACGATTTGTCTTTTTGATCCAGTAAGTCTTTCACGAAGTTGGTCGATGATTCCTTAATGAACTGTTTGACATGTTTCAATTCTGGCTAATTGTTTCACCATTCCTGAGACTCTTTTTGCATACATTGTTCGATAGATGCCTTACACAATGCCTTAACAATCCATAGAAAGATTCGGGGCCTGTCATTGCCTTAATATCCTTTGTGGCCTAGTACCCAGGCGAAGATGCCCTTAATACTGCTTAAACTTTAAATCACGTCCAATAACTCTCCATTATCGAAACCTATTATTAATTACTCGTACACAATTAAGGCGGTGTACTGATGACATCAATTTCGATATATCATTTAAATTTTTAAATAATTTATTATTCGATTTTTGATTTATTTATACGATTGGACCATACACATTATTTTCAGCGTTCCAAAATATAATTTATCAATAATAATAAAAACGTCTACCGACTGACGTCTTTAAACACACGCGCTCGACTAATACCTAATTTGAATTTTGAGAAATTCAAGCTAAAGCTGAAGATAAATGTGTGTATCCATAAATTTATAATAAATCAAAAATTTCAAGGCTGTATTTAGTTTGTTTCGTAAGTGTCTACGTGCAGGAATCCATAGAGTCTTTGGGAATGGCCCACTGCAAGAAATTTATTAGTTATAGCTATCTCATCATAGTTTCTTACAATTAAATATACATAATATAAAAAATAATACATATTTTTTTTAAATTAAATAAAATAGATAATAAACAAAGTAATATAGTTATATTTTTTTTTAAATTAAATAGCTTAGCACAATATAAAAATTAAAAAATACATGTGGCACTCGGGCATTGCCGCGGTAAAGCTATTGCATAGCATTTTTTATCAACTTAGGCAATGGGGCATGTTCAAAAATTTTGAAATTTTTTTTATGAATAATAGAGTTGAAAATAAAACTACATTTTTTTAATTTTTTTTATCTATTCATTTGCCGGAGTTATGAATTTTTTTAAAATTTATGACGTCACCGGGAATAGACCAATAGGAGCTAGCGCACAACGTTGCCGGCTAGAAGATTTACGAGAAGTGATGTACGTTCGTTTGTGTACTCCTTCTTAATTTTAGACTTCTAAAACATTGTTAAACAAATATCTTTTAAATACATAATATCAAATGTTTTTTGAAAGTATTATTTCTGTTTAAACTTTTACCATATTTAAAGTTTCATTGTTTTAAAAGTCACTTAATAATTCAGAAAATGGCAAAATGTGTATGGCATCTGTCATAGTGTCTCGATCAAGAATTTATTTGGAATTTGAGTGTTTAATTTGGTACTTTTTATAAATATTATGACTACGAAAAAGTGTTTTGTTCCAGAATGTGATAATGATTCACATTCATCTTCAAAAATATTTATTAGTGTTCCTAGAAATTTGGAAAGAAGAAAATCAACCTTCTACTGGCGATGTTTCTCGTGAACTTTTTAATAAAAACACACCGGATTATCAAGATGTAGTAGCAATTTCTGCGAATTGTCCCCTTCAGAAAATTGAAAATGAGGCTACTATAAATTCTTAGGTGTATAACCTAAAAACCCTTCTGGAAGAAAATGCAGAATCTCCTGAAAGTTTTGAAGATACCGAATTTATTCATCATTTTGTGGAAGAACTAGTGATAAAGAAATAATAGAAAAATGTGGGTATTTAAACAAACTGGTTCCTGGATCCCATATAATGGCAGATAGGGGTTTCAGAATATTCAGCTACTTGAAAACATGGGATGCACTTTAGTAAAGCCACACCTAGTGTATCACAGAATGAAAAAAGTTCTCCAGAAGATGTACAATTAAGTAAAAGAATAGCATCTCTAAGAATACATACATGTGGAAAGAGTTATAAGAAGGGTTAGTTAATTTAACATGTTAAAACCACATTCGTGTGTGAATTTTAAGCAAGTACATTTACTTAGTAATATCTGCATAATTGCTTGTTAACTTACAAGAACCTATTTTGTAAGAGTAAATATTAATTTAATAAACTTTTTTGTTTGTTTTTTAATTTAATTTACCTAATTATCACATTTTAGGGATTATAATGAGTTTTTAAACAGACAATGTAATTTTTGATAAAAATTTAACTTTTCGAGCAAATCAAAGAGGAATGAGTACCTATATATGCATAGATTTTTTTGGGACTAAAACTACCAAAACAAAGGCACCTATTTACAGCAGTTTAAAATGAAACATTTTAACAAAAACGCCTATGTCACGGTGATAAATATTAAAAACAACCAAGTTCAGTTGAATGTGGTAGCAAAGTCTATATATTCCAATAAATCGGGTAACTACATGTGGTATCACTGGTGATAAATTTAAAAATATCACAATTCTTGCTACCTTTTTCAAAAAACCAGAAAGTGTGCCTTCTTATCAATCCTTTATGAAAATGACAACAGTAATAAATGTGAAAAAAAAAATTTTATGTTGCTATTCGTTATTACGATAGTAAAACATGTTTGCAGTTCTGTTTATTTTTTATGAAAATCTAAGTAAAAACCAATGTCAAAAGGTTATAATTTTTTTTCTGTCAAACCAAATATATCACAAAATTAAAAATTGATCATAGGTCAAGCTAAAGTAATACCTTTATTGATAGTAGCTTTAAAAAAGGAGAAAGAATAATATTGACTTAAGTTATTATTATTAACATTGGCGATTTTTAATAAAAACTTATCAATTATTGTTTACAAACAAAAATATAAAAATCTGTGAAAATTTTATTTATCAACCTTTTAATAAAAAATGAGAAAAATGAAGTAAAAAACAATTTATTTACAAATAAAAAATATATATACGAATCCTAAGAATATAAAAGTACTGATTTATTTTCCTGTAGTGGATGAAGAGGTTTCTTTAACAATCTAGCCAAGTGTACATCAATATTTACGCATTTTGATAAATTAGAGCCTTTCCAATAACACTGAGTAGATGTTACAGATGGTTCCTCACTTCTTCTATGAAGCCACATGTTTATAACCACCTGAAAAAAATAAAAGAGATATGCAGTTACAAAATAACTATATAACCAGCTACAAAATGCCTTATTTTATGTAACAAGACGAGCAGAGCTTAACTAGCTCTGAACGAATCTAGTAAAGAACCTCGGATTTTCAAAAGTTAAAAAAAACAATCTCACCACATTTTTGAAATATAGAGCTTTTCGAAAAAAACTGCTATTTTTAAAAGTACAATTTTTTAGGCTATTGAGTATTATAAAATAAAAAATTACGGGATGCTTTGTTAGCTTCAAACGAATCCAGCAGAGCACCCCAGTTTTTTTTTTAAACCACACCACGTTTTTTGGCTCCTACAATATTATAAAATATTTCGAAATTTGGCATTTTTAAAAAAATTCGCAATTCCTTGCTGACTTCAAAGTTTTTTTTCTGAAAACAAATATACTTACCACATTTTTAGGATTTTAAAACAGCCTAAACATGTGTCATAAGTAGTTGTTTTTATATATAAAAAAACAAATTAAAAAACTAAAGTGTCCTGCTGACTTTGTTCCAACAAAGCACCCTGTATTATTTAAAAATAGCAATTTTTTTAGTAAAGTTTTACAATATTTCAAGAGTCTAAAAATGGGGTGTGGTTTTTAGAAAAAAGCTTTAAAAAACCGAATTGCTCTGCTGGCTTCTTTCGAAGGTTAGCAAGAAGCACCATGTATTTTTTAAAAATATAATATTTCAAGTGCATAAATATATGGTGTTGCTGTTTTTACAGAAAAAACTTTATAAAACAGAGGTGCTTTGCTGACTTCGTTCGAAGGCTATCAGAGCATTTTAAGTTTTGCAAAAAATGAGGAGCATAAAATTTTTGAAAAGGGTATAAAAATAGCCTAAAAATATGGCATATTTTTTAACTCAAAATTTCATAGGTGCTCTGCAGCATTCTTTGGTATCATAATTATTACTAGGTTCACTAGCAAAATCTATTTCTAGATTATTTTAACACTTGCTGCGATTACAAAAAATGTCTATATGTCAAAATTAGAAAAAAAATATTTATAGAAATAAAAGGCCTTATACACTGTTTATTATATGTGATATAAAAACAAAAAAGCATAATAAATATTACAAACCTTGACATGCAGCATATCGTAAGCATTGTGCACTAAAAATTTCATTTTTGTTAATTACAACAAGCACATCAGAAGGTTTTTGCCGTACTTTATGTTTAGGTGTAATTTGTCTCCTTCTCTCTTATGGAAAAAGAAATTATCCCCATATTCTTGCTTGGCAGATCTAAAAATAAAACCTGAGATAAATATGTTTTACTATAAGGTGTATTGGCTCCATATAAACTGTAAATACCTACTATTAAAACAAAGTATTACCTTTCTTACTTTTGTAAACTGAGTATTGTTAAAAAATGCAGTAATCATCTCGGTAATTATATTTTCGTTTACAATGGGTAAAACACTTGATTCAACTTTTATAAATCCAGCTGATCCATATTAATAATAAAATTAAACCAAAACAAAAAACTAAGGTTAGGTGTTAGGTGGTGTCAATGTTAATGTCACTTAGATGTGCGTTCACTTCGACATTCTGTGTGTCGGTTTGTTCGTTGGCTTGGTTTTGTATAACAAAAAAACTTCGACACAAGTTGATTGGTCTATTCCCGATGACGTATAATTTCAAATTTTAAATTTCAATTGGGCTTAATTTAAAAACTTTTGGCTTTTTTAACGAACTGACTATTTAGAATAACTTGTATAGCGACTAACTATTACAATATAATTTATAAAACAGCATATCTCACATGTGAACATGGCCCATTATAATTATTTATTTATTTTATTTATGCAGTATTTTTTTTTTTTGATATTAATTCAAGTTACACTTTTTGAGCGTGGTGACCGATAAGAAAACAAATTTTTTTCTTTTATTGAATAAATGAGAAGTTATTATTGTTGTACTTATTGAAAAAAAATATATTTCCTATTTGTTTATCTTTTTGAATTTAAATAAACGAAGTCTCCACTGGTAGCTTGCATTTTTAAAATTAGCTGAACTTGAATGAACCTCGTTATGCGCCACTATGCATTGAATAAGTATATACTTTTTAAAAACTAAACATTTAAATTACCAAGACTGTGAAATAATAAAACAATAATATTTTTCCTTTTTTTAAGGAAAAAAAAAACTAAAAGTTTCGGGGCTCGAACCACCAACTTTGCTATCCACACTATTCAAATTTTGACCACTGTACGCTCTGCGCCACCGAGCACATCTTGATATAAGTTTGGAATGGTTTCTACTAATATATAACATTTGATTACAAATAATTACGAATTATTACTTTTTAGTTAAACAAAAATAAATTGGGAACAAAATTTTATCATGTCAAATGATACCTACATTGTAATTTAATGGAATCACATAAATATATGTTTTAAAAACTATAAAAGTATTATTACTTAACTCTAGTTCTTGTATTGCATAAACGTTCCAGTCCGCAGACGTATATTTAACTCCGCTTCATACTAATACGAATAGGGTCGGATTCAGATAAAACCTTCCACGGCATTCAACGCTGCTCCGCTGTGCCGGTCGGAGTGGGGGGTGTTAGGTTATTTTCGTTACGGTCCTTACTGAAATTTATTGAGTCGGTCGCCGCGCTCAAAGCCCGCGATAAAAGCTTTGAAATAGCTTAAAAAAACAATCATATTAAAACTAATATTCCTGTTTGTAATGAAATAGTAACATATATGTATTTGATAGTGTAACAACTTATAAAACTGAGATATTTTAAAATATATTTAATTTTCCTTGAAAAAAAATTAATCATTTTAAAATGGCCTATTAATTCACCAACAAAAATAAAAAATAATCTTATCTCAATCAATAGAAATAGATTTTTAACATGTTTTACTAATCAAAAATCAATTAAAATTAAAAGTATCGTAATGGTTCTACCCCAGAAAGGTTAATACTCTACTTAAGGTTAATACTCTACAACTGAGGGTTTGGTTTCTTACAAAAATTTCAAAACAAATAACTATATAATAATATGAATACGTAAATTTTAAATAACTACCTTAATCTTCGGCTTTTCTTTTTTCTCCTGGTTTTCCTGCCTTCTGCTCTAACTTCTGCCTGTTCTCCTTTTACTGCTTTCCTTTAGTTAATCCTATTTTTTTACTCCTTCTTCTGCTTAACACTCCTTTCTGCTATTCCGTTTCAATATGATATTTTAAAATCACCTTCTTCAATTATTTATTTTAATCTTTTAAATACATTCAACTCAATTTAATATAAACATAAATTAACATCATAATTTCAAAGTCTCCCTTTTGATAATGTGTCTTGAAATACCACTGACAATTCTAAAACGCTCTGACAATCTTCCTAAAATCTATCCAACAATCCCCTTCATTTTTAAAAACTAAATGCAATAGGCGTCACAACACTAAGGCCTTATATGCTAACTCTTAGACTAGGTAATAAAGAGGCTAACTTTAATACTAAAAAGCATTTTTCTTACACCATAATGATCTGGTAACTCATTTTTAATAAATTTTATAAGCTGTCCTATTATTGATACAACGATAACATTTTTTTATTAACTTGTACTAAGCAATATTTTTATTATTTTCAATAAATTAAATAACTTCAAAATAAAGTTTATAAAATTTGTTCCCAATAAGAGGTTTTGTGCAATTTATCAAACATAAAATGCTGAGTTCATTTTCTTTCTTTAAACTTAAAAGACGAAGTCGGCATTGTAAAGCATAAAATATGGGATAGGAGTTAAATCAGAAAAAAATTGGACAATTCGTGAGAGTCTTAAGTAAATTTATACCTATAAGAAGGCCGATAGTGTAGTTTACCTAACAAGTGCGGAAAGTGATACTTTTCCGCACGTGTTAGGTACACTATTTTTTCTACTAGCGTGCGGAAAAAACCCAAAAGTTAACATAAGGAAACATTTATTATTAAATACATATCAAGAAATTAATTATTCTTAATATTAATATTGTACGTGCAATTTGTAGCATTCTGCAAATTAATTGCAGAGGCTAAAATGTTTTCCAATGAAGTCAGATTTCGGTTTTCCACTGCTTGGTCAGTACTAATTGTTGCAACCGTGGCGTTGGGAACTTGGCTGGAAGAGGTCATTTTGGAAGGCTTTACTGGTGACAGTTGCTGACTAGTGGAAGGGCCAGCGACATCGTCATTGAAATTTAATATTTTATTTGATATGCCCTTTTGGAAACTTGGTGAGCTTTCTACATAACCTTCTATGACGCTAGAAGATTTCCAACCTCCGATGCGTTTAATATTTGTTATTCCTTCTCCGGAATCTGCAAGCATTGTGGCGGCGGAACGTCGGAAACTGTGGCTCGTATATATTTCAGGATTTGGAAGCTTCAGATAACTTGCAATCTCTGATGGCATTTTTCCGAAGGTGTTTATTCCGATACATTGTACAGAGCAAGTTCCTTTCTTATATTTTACGAAAAATCGCTTATGTGGGGTTCCAGGCTTTCTTAAACTCACTTTCTGAACAAATTGAGCAATTTTCCATTTTCATCTTCCTCAGAAATCGAAAAGCTTCTGAAAGAGCGGTTTTTTGTGTCTGGGATATTTATCAATAAAATATTTCCTTTGTCATCAATATGATCTAAAGACATCTTTGTTAATTCTTCTCGCCTACATGCGCCCGCGAAACCAAAAATCGTAACGACTTCTATATGAACATAAATTTTGTCAGGCGCTTCATTTATAAACTTAAAAATTTCTTCTTTTGAGAAAATGTTCGCCTTTTTTGGTCTAAATCCAATGTTTTGTTTTTTTATACATGCCGTGACCTTAAAAAAACTTGCTTAAATCGACGTCTTTTTTAGTTTAATTACACTTTTTAACATTGAGTACCTGGAGCAAAGAGTTTTTTGGCTTGCATGTTTTGGAAATTTCAGCGAAATAAGCCAAAAAAACGTCTTCTTCCCTTATTCTGGCACCAGTTTTCAAACAAAATATATTCCTTTTCATACCTATAACAGGATTTTGATGGTAGAAGATCCAAATTTGCAGTTCTAGCCGCTTCCAAAACTGACTGTGGCAAATCTCCGTCTGAAAAATCCATGGAAAAATATCTTCTAGAAAAAGATGCGACGGTAAAATTGGTTTTGACAAGGTAGTGTTTTGACTGACAGGTTTATTTTTCTTTGTTGCTACGGTGATTCAAAGTGACAAAAAATGTCAAATGTTTATTATTATTTGACATTCATTTGATGAAGCTTATACCAGGGCCATTAAAAAATTATTGAAACATACGTTTCTTTTTATTAAAAATTATAGCAGAATTCTAATAAATTTCTTATTTTTTCAGTCATTTTGTAAATTACAACCATACAAATATATATTTTAAATATTCAAATGTCAGTATACTCCCCAAACACTTTACAAATTTACTAGTACGGAAAAAACTTTTTTCCGCACTAGTACGGAAAAGTGACTCTTTCAACTTTCAACAAATGAGTGCAGAAAAGTGGACTTTTCCGCACGCTAGTAGAAAAAATATTTTTAAATTATTATTGACAATAACCACTGATATCTACAAATTAATATATCATCAAATACGTAATTTGGACCTTAAAACGAAAATAACTAGAATAAGTTCGTATTATTATAAAATACATGTGGAAAAAATGGTTGAAATTAAGAAGAAAAACTGAATAAAAAAGCCAAAAAAGCCAAAAAAGCCAAAAAAACCAAAAAAGCCAAAAAAGCCAAAAAAGCCAAAAAAGCCAAAAAAGCCAAAAAAGCCAAAAAAGCCAAAAAAGCCAAAAAAGCCAAAAAAGCAAAAAAAAAACAAAAAAAACCAAAAAAGCCAAAAAAAAAATCCAAAAAAGGCTAAAAAAGTCAAAAAAAAAGCTAAAAACAAAAAGCCAAAAAACAAAAAAAAAGCAAAAAAAATCCAAAAAAGGCCAAAAAAGCAAAAAAAAAAAAAAGATAAAAACAAAAAGCCAAAAACCAAAAAAAGCAAGAAATCTAAAAAAATCCAAAAAGGTCAAAAAAAGCCAAAAAGGGCAAAAAATATCCAAAAAAAAACCAAAAAAAAAATCCAAAAAGCAAAAAGGCCAAAGATAAAATAAAAAGTAAAGAGAAAAAGAGAAAAGAAAAAAAAAAGAAAAAGAAAGAAGAAAAAGGAAAATAAGAAAGATTTGGAAATTCTGAAAATGAAAAGTCCCTAATTCCCCTACGAAATTATGAAAATTACTCTCTCATATTCCCAAAGTGAAAACAAACCAAAGAAAAATTGAAAAATCTGATAATTCTCTACACGAAAAGGTGGCTTTTAAGAAAAATTGAGACAGCTGAAATGGGATAAAATGTTTGTATGCAATTTTCTTTCTTTAATTGTCAGCTTTTTCATTTTTTGTTTGGTTTGTTTTCATCTTGGCTTTTTTTTTAATTTTTAATTTTCAGCATTTCCAAATCTGCATTTAGTTTTTCGGATCTACATCGACTTTCTTACTTTACTTTATTTAAAAAAAAAATCAAACAGAAAGACCGAAAGGAAAAACTGAAAAGAAAAACCAAAAACGAATTGAAACGTACCTATAAAATACTAAGCTAATTTTTTTCTTAAAAATTAAAACAAGATCAATGTCGTTGAGAGAACCATAGAAAATAATTATGCAAAAATTAACGTGATTGTATTTAAAAAATTCAGCGCGTGTAGATAGTATAACACATATAATACCGAAAACGCTGACAGGTGTGGATAAATCATTGATCAAACCACCAATAAAGCAATATACTAACTATACATATACTACCTTGAACTCCATCATGGATTGAGTTCTCGTCATAAATTACATTCCATTGATTGTGAAAAGCCCACACGTTTAGGAATCACATGTTATGTAATGTTTGCAATTTACAAACCAACGTTAAAACATATGAAGATGAGTAAAAAAATAAAGATTTAAATTGTAAATAATCTGAAATTAATATTTATATAAAGGTTAATATGTTACTGACATGAAATATGAATTAAATAATAATGCAATGCTTATATATGGGATAATATATTATAATATACTTTATCTACGAACTCCATTATAGGTACTGTGCTATATTTACACTTACAGCCAGTCCCGTAGAGAGAAAATCCTACTCCATAGACGTAACAATCCTAAGGCCATTCCGAATACTAGATCAATGCTAACACTACAAAACGGAAAACAACATCATTAATATTAAATGACAGAAGCATGACAGTATATTGCAAGAGAAAGACATTAATTACACTGCGTGCTAAAATAAATACATTTTATATACCTAACTAACCATAGTACCAAATAGAGCATTTTTCTTACATCATAATGATCTGGAATAGTAGTTTGTGCAACAAGAGTGGATATGATGGCCATATCGCACGAAGGCGAAATTTGAGCACGACGCCGTAGGCGGAGTACTTAGTCGTCTGAGTGCGATGTGGACATCCTACTCAAGTTGTACAGTATATTTTTTCTACGACCCACTAACGAAAATTTACACATTAAAAAAATATTTTAGGTTATTAAGATAAAATAACTAATTTTAGAATAATTTATGACTTTTAATAATTTTTAAAATAAAATAAACGAAAAAAAAAAGTTCTTCCCCATCCGAAGAAAATCGAACTCGAGTCTTCAGCGTGGAAGGCAAGAATGCTCACCACACGACCACCTAGCTTTTTAATTATGTTGCTTTAATACTTGTAATTAAATTGAATTCATATAGTTCTATTAAAATTAACAAATTATTTATAATTATAGACGAAAAAAACAGAAATGCTATTATTTATCGATTCTACACAAGAATAACCAATTTTAATGTATATTTAATCTCAATAACTAAAAAATATACTGACAATTAGTTTGAGAGAATTGTCACTTATTTAAAATTTTACAAATTATAGCAGTCGGTTGATCAAAATATAAACGGTGATTGGTGTATTTCATTTTTTTGCAGTGTTCTCACTACTTAGAATGGATATGAAATATATTCGTTCAGTTAAAGGCAATAGCATATTTTTTCGTTTTATAATCTGTGCGTAGATAAGATAATATTCAAGTGGGTGTAGAAAAAAATTTTTTGCTTTTCGTTTTAATAAATATGTAGTTCCTTTTAAATGGGGGGATTTCCTACCTTTTTTCGTTAAACGTCTCTGTAGAATGATGCCTTATAGTTTCACAAATTTATAGTTCTTTATATTCTCGAGACACATATTATCGCAAAGTATTCCGTGAGGCTTTTATTTTATTTTATTTTAGAAAATCCTTAAAACATTTTGCTTTCGCGAGAGGTCCGGTTTTCTTTTAATACATATTGATATGATATTATCGCTGTATTAAAACAATGATAGGACTATTTATAAATGTATTAAAAATTAGTTTTCCATAATTATCATTATAATGCAAGAAAAATGCTCTATTTGGTACTATGGTTAGTTATATAAAATGTATTTATTTTAACACGCAGTGTAATTTATGTCTTACTCTTGCACTATACTCTCATGAGTCTGTCATTTAACATAAATGATGTTTTCCGTTTTGTGGTGTTAGCGTCGATCTGGTATTCGGAAAGGCTCGATGCAGTAGGATTTTCTCCCTACGGGACTGGCAGTAAGCAAAGAGCCTTCTAACGCGATCAGCCGCCAGTCCTTCACAGTCCTTTCTCGATCGGCAGTGTACCGGTGTAGTTCAACGAGTAAGGCTCGTTTACTCCGCTACGTTAGATTCCGCTGTAATATTGGCCGTTACATTCCACTATCATCGACGCGCGCATCTTACCCCTTAACCCCGGTATAGCCCAATTAGCTCTGTACTCTTTGAAAAAACGCCGACTTGTCGGCCCGTATTTGAAGCGCGATTTCCTTTGTAAATGCCGCGAGTGACTTCTCTTTTATAGTTATATTTTGTATTCTCTGCTGTAAGTGTAAATAAAGCATTTGTTTCTATACATTATTTTTAATTTCAGTACACAGTACCTATAGTGTAATCCGTAGAAAAAGTATATTATAATATATTATCCCATTGCATTATTATTGAATTCATATTTCATGTCAGTAACATATTAACCTTTATATAAATATTAATTTCAGAATATTTACAATTTAAATCTTTATTTGTACTCATCTTCATATGTATGTCGGATATCGGATATTTAGGGCGTCACCGTCAGACATTGTTATGACAAAACACTACATTTAACACTTGTAAAACTTGTTAATGCAATATAAAACAATAAACAATGTTGACAACACTTTAAACGACGTTACACAAATAATTATTAAAGAAGTACGGATAATAATACGATATCAATTATTAATCAATTAAAGAAATGATACTAGCGATCCGGAGCCAGCATATTACCTTCCGATCGATTATACTTCTCTAAACTGTTCTCATTCTTTTATTTTCTTTACCAACATCCTGCTGGCTCCGTTTCGCTCCCCTTGTCCCTCACTATGAAAGGCAAGTGTGTATCATTTTGCTAATTCATCATTTATAAAAATCAAATAGAAGCTAACAACTTATCTTAAAATACCGACTACCAATATATCAAACTATAAAAACTATAAACAAAAGTTAAACATCAGCGCCGCCGACATGTATTAACGTTGGTTTGTAAATTGCAAACATTACATAACGTGTGATACCTAAACGTGCAGGCTTTACACAATCAATGGAATGAAATTTATGACGAGAACTCAATCCATGATAGAGTTTAAGGTAGTATATGTATAGGTAAATATATTGCTTTATTGGTGGTTTAATCAATGATTTATCTGCAGCTGTCAGCATTTTCGGTAATATGTGAATACTATCTACACGCGCTGAATTTTTTAAATTTATTCACGTTAATTTTTGCATAATTATTTTCTACGGTGTTCTAAACGGCATTGATCTTGTTTTAATTTATAAGAAAGAAACTTAACTTAGTATTTTGTGATTGATAAATGGTAAAAAAAATTAATGGGGACAAATTTTATAAACTCTATTTTAAGGGTATTTTATTTATTAAAAATTTAGATTAAAGATACTGAAGATGTAACATTGCACATAGCGCATATTTTCTATTCCAATCTTAAGTACCCCACCAATTTAAAATCATTGTTTCCACGATGCCACCCGAATTACTCCGACATTTCTATTGTACTCATCTCCGCGTGGGTTGAATCATCATGCACTGCCGTTTTTTGAATTATTTGTTGGTATTATTAGCAATTTAAAGTGTTTTAGTTATTCAATTTCAAATTGAAAATGCCACGATGTATCCTGAAAAATTTTATATACAATTAATATAAGTGCCAATGTTATGAAAAATAAGAAATGTATCGTTTTCAGCGGTAAATATTTATTAACGTTTTGACATAAAGCCGGCCATGATCCTTTGGGCTGAATACTTTAGATCCGCATTAAGGGGTTTCAATAAATATTAAGCATCAAATACATATTTCAGAAAACATATTTCATAATACACAAATTTACAGAAGGGCAAAATTTTGAACATATAATTTAAATAAGAAGCACTGTTGCTAACGAAATTTTGTTTTTAAATAGTAGTTTTAAAAGAATATTTACTAAAGGTGGTTTTTAGCACTTTTTGGTAGATAAATAAGAAGTAAAGAAGCATAGTTGCTATCGAAATTTTATTTTAATAAGAACATAAATGAAATACAGGATGACCTACCTAAAATTTTAAGATTCATCTTAGTTGCGGTAAAATCGGAAGTGACATTTGAATCTTAAGTCTTAAAACAAAGTAAAACGCACAATATGATCTTGTATAAGCAAAAAATATAATAAAGTTACGAGAATTAGTCACATTGTTAATAAAATGTTACATTATAAACCCCTAAAAAAACTCGAAAAAAATTTTCGTTTACTAAAAAAATCTAAATTCTAGCAATATTTATTATACAATCGAATATGGTTAAGCTAAACGGTCGAATAAAGGCAAGCGACCTATAGGGGTTACAAAAATAATCCATTTATTGATTATCCTGTTATTTTTTTATGAAAATGGATTTATCCGTTAAAACTAATCGATTATTTTCGATTAATCGAATATTTTCAATAAATTATTTTCGTTTTTTAAGATAATGGAATAATCGACTTTAAAGTAAATACAAAAAAAAAGTAGAATTATTCAAAACAATCGATTGATTGAATCTAATCGATTTTTTTTAGAAAATAAATTTATCGTTTAATTGGCTTTTTTAATTAATCGATTATTTTTATCAACCGAATATTTTCGATTAATCGATTTTTGATTTTTCAATGGTATTCGAATAATTTGTTTTAAAGGAAATACGAAAAAAATAGATTATATGAAAATAATCGATTAATCAAATATAATCTGTTATTTTATATAATCAATATTTCGGTTATTTTTTATTAGAATTATCGATTTATCGATAGAGCAATGGAAAACTCAATAGACTCTATAATAATAAACTTCAGAAAAGACAATGATAATGATACTTATAGTGAAGATAGTGACTTTTAAAGATAGTTCTTAAACTTTTATGTTTTTTTATTTTAGTTACTGTGTGTTTTTTAATGCTAAGAGATTAAAAAAAGTTTGATTCCAGTTACATGTTGTTATTTATTGATTAAATTTAATTTGTTCAATATTAAAGTGCACCAATTTTGTCAGAAGCATAAGGTTTATTTTAATTTTTTTTGTATATAATATAACTTTTTCCATTCAAAATTTATTCCAGTGCATACCATTTTATATGTTGTGACCTTATTTATATTATAGAAACTTATTTTGCCAAGTCCGCCTATGGAATGTGACGGTATATTGCCAATTTTACTGCACTCTTCTTTTGTTCTATAGAAGCACCAAAGCAATTGAAACAGTCGAGACCATTAAATTGAGAGCTATCAATAACGTGACAAAGAATTAATGAAATTTGACAAATTATGCATTTGGCTCCCTGTATGTTCCCTAATTGACTTTCCTCTTGCTAATCGTAAATCCACAATTTCGGGAAGAAGGCTGTGAAAATATTCTTTTAGGGTGGGGGCATTGTTTACCCAAAAATGATTGTCTCTTGTTCCAGCTTAATGTCGTTTTTTACTCCATACACAAAAAATATAATATTAATTTTTTCTTGAATCTGATAATACCAGTTGTGTCCTTTATTTGTTCATAATTGGTTATTTTTTCATTCAATAAATAAAAAAAATACATCTGTTTGTGTCTGTTTTAATTTTATCCTTTTTTTACAAAAAACTGTTTTTGCAGTGTATCTCTCAAGTATTCTCGCTTTCTACCGATGGTACAATATGTCCGTACTATCGAAATTAGTGGTGCGCCATATTACAGACGTAAATAGTTTTTTGGACAATATAGAAGGTTTAATTTAGTAAATAAAAATATAAGATTATTCATTGTATTTGTATTTCTTATAAGAAGATAGTGTTAGTTTAATTTTTTTTAAATTTGGTAATTCTTAAACAAAAGATACCTTATTAGCAGTATAATTAGAAATAATGTGGCACTGGCGCTTTCTTTAAAATTAGATCTAGAAATAAGTGGTGATATCGCATTCTTATAATAATATAATAATAATAATAATAATAATAATAATATTTATTTACCAAATAATTACATATTATGTAAGGTTAACAATGTAAAATATAACAATGTAAAATATAAGCCATATTAGGAAAAATAAATATGTTAGTCCCACAGAAGAGCAAGTCTGTGCGTGGGATTAACTATAAATTAGTGTCTCTGACAAGCGTTTTTATAATATTTTCATCGAATTAACATATTGCAGGACTATAGACTATAGATTAATACTAATACCCATCTAATAATAATAACAACAATAACAATAATAATATTAATAATAATAATAATTAAAAATAATAATAATAATAATAATACCAATAACAATACAACAATAGTAATAATAATAACTATAATAATTAATTATTATAACTTTTTGGGACACGTAATATATGATTATAAGAGGAACAAAAAAAAATGATTTTTTTTAGATTTTTTTTTGTTTTTTGTTTCTTTTTATTTTCAATTATTTTTTTTTTTATTTATTTATTTACCCTCAATTAAGACGTGGATATCTGAGCAACTTAATGTATTACACCACTTTTTGACAAGTTTTTTGAAAAAGTTAAAGTGATTAAGATGTTTTATTTCTGAGGGGACTATATTATAAAATTTTGGCCCTAAATATAGATATGATCTTTGTAATAAATCCTTTTTTGCCCTGATGACGGAGAAAACATCATTTGACCTATACCTGGTAGGGTATTGCTGATGAATTTTGGTTAATTCCTTTCGATTTTTGTGTTGATGTATAACGAGATTTACAAAATATAATTGTCGAATATCTTGAATTTTGGTTTCAGTATAAAGTGTACTACTAGTATATAATATTGGTTTTTTGAATATTATTTTGAGTATATACTTTTAAATAACCTCTAATTTGTGTATGTGTACCTTATATGTACCTCCCCAGGCAACAATTCCATAAGATAAATGGCTTTGAAATAGTGAGTAATATATTATTTTCAGTTGCTCTGTATCGTAATACCTAGTTAAATATTTTTATTTATAATTGACTGTTCTTAGTTTTTTTAGTAAATATTCGATGTGTATATCCCATTTTAGGTGTGAATCTAGTATTAATCCTAAGTATTTTATCTTCGAAACACCCTTTCTCCATCCAAATCTATTGACAAAGTAGTATATTGAGGCAAATAACTGGAATATGAAGCAAATGCCATGAAGTGAGTTTTGTCTGTATTGATTGTAAGTTCTTTTTGATCAAACCATTTGATTATGTTTGCGAAATCTATTTCTACTAGACTTTTTAGATCTTGCCAATTTTTGTCTTGATATATTACAGCCGTATCATCGGCAAAACTCACTATGCGACCGTTGCTATTTATTTTAAAGATGTCATTTAGATATAGATTAAACAACAGGGGACCCAGGACAGTTCCCTGAGGAACACCGTATTCAATCGTTAGAAAGGTACTTTTAGTGTCGTCTATTTTAACGCATTGTTTTCTGTTTTAAAGATAACTCTCCATAAGCTTGTACGGTGTTCCCCTAAATCCTATTCCATCCAAAACTTCCATAAGCTGAATGTGACATATGGTATCAAAAGCTTTCTTTAGATCTACAAATATACATATGGTAGACAAACCAGAATCGATACTTTTGACAATGTCGTTTGTGAGTGATACAAGTGCATCATTTGTTGATTTTCCTTCTGTAAAACCAAACTGGTTTGTCGACAATATATTATATTTTATTAGATACGAGTTAATACGTTTCTTCAAGAGCTTCTCAAATATTTTCGCAAGGGACGAGATTAGTAATATAGGACGGTAATTGGTCACATCCAGCCTATCTCCATTTTTGTAGATCGGCGTTACGACGGCGGATTTAAACGCTTCTGGACACCGACCTATTTTGAATGCCATATTTATGATATAAGCTAGTGGTTCTGCAATTTTAGAAAAAATATGTTTTAAATCATCTGCCCTGATAGAATCTAATCCTGGACTTTTTTTGTTTGTCAAGCCTTTGATTATATCAATAATTTCATTTGCTGTAGCGACCTTTAAAAAGAATGAATTTTTTAAATTCGTTTTAGGGAATTTTTGTTGTCTATGTCTTCTATGTTTGTTCTTATTTGTAAGTGATTTACCAATATTTGTAAAGTATTTGTTGAAGGAATCAGTAATTATTGTTTTGTCAGATGTAACTAGATCATTATCAGTTTTTATTTAACTTATACTTTGAGTTTTATATATTTTTTTATTTGTTAAGTTATTTATGGATCTCCATAGTCTACTAGAATCAGACTTGTTTATTTCCAAATCTTTTTAATAGTACATTCTTTTTGCGTTTTCTACTAATTTGCCCAAATATGTTTTTGTGCCTGTTATACTCATTTATGTTCTCTTTAGTAGGATTATTTTTCATTTTATTGTAAATCTTTTGTTTTGTATTAGCTGATTTTAGTAAACCGTTTGTCATCCATGCATTTCTTTTTATTTGATTTCGTTTAAGTGGTATTTTATTCGAGCTATTTTCAAAAATTTTTCTGATTTTTAATATTAAGTTATCAGTAGCAGTGTCATCATTGTTTATTGATTATATGTCTTCCTATTTTTTATTAGATGCATTGTAAATTAATTTGTTTTTATCTACATATATTTTATATTTTATGGTTTTATTATTGAATTGGATTGCCTTAGCTTGTGAGATTATTTGTATTGTTGTAGAGAAATGATCAGTTATATCTAAATGCATAACAATAGGGTTATACTCAAAGGAATTAGATGCATCAGCAATGAGACAGTGATCTAAACATGTTTTTGAGTTATTACATACTCTTGTGTATTCATTTATATATGAAATATAGCCGTATGCACTTGTTAAATTTAAATATATATTTTTTACATTTGAATCTGATTTTAAATCTATATTAATATCTCCTAACATTAGATGAGCACTTACTTTTAATTCAAATTTATTTAGATAATCATCAAGATTATCAAAAAATTCGCATTCTGACGAATTTGGAGATCTATATAAAACTGAGATGGTAATAAATTTTAGATTAATTTCAGTAATATTCATATTATTTGGAAAATGTATTATTTTTTCAGTAAAATTAATACTTTTTTAAAATAGACCAGGACGCCGTCATTTAGATTAAAAGTACCAAAATTATATACCAGTTGATATCCTTCTATATTAAATAAAGATACGTCTTCAATTTGTCTCAATTCAATAGTGAATCTAGATTTTTCTTTGCACTTCTTATATTCATGTGATATATTTTTAGGTTTAAACAAGCAGAGTTCAAATAATCATTTACTTCGTTAGTAGTTGAAGCAATTTTTATTTTAACTTCTAACGCTTTAAAATGATTTATGTAGTTATTCATTTTTAAAACTTTTTAATAAAGAAATTAATTACAAATATTTATGCCATATACATTAAGCATGCAGATTTTTTTTTTTAATATGTTACAATAAGAAAGTTGAAATAAAAAAACTTATGAAGAATGCGAGTTTAGTCTTCCAGTTACATTTCGTTTTGGTCTATCGCTTTTTCCAATTTGCTTCTCTGTTTTTTCTTCAATGTTTAATGGTTTTTCTAAAGGTTTCCTTTCTCCCTTGCTTATACTATTTTCCTTATTGGGACAATTTTCAATTTTAAGTTTTATTAGAATGTCTTCATTTTCTAAATCTTCATAGCTGTAACTGCCACCATTCACCATCAGTTTGTTATTTTTTATAGTCGCAGTCAGGTTCTTGCTACGGACTAATTTCAGCTGGCTGTGTAAAACTTTTCTTTTTTTTGTATTCTTCGGTGCTGAATTCAGGAGAAATAAAGATGCCAGAGACTTTAGCAATGTTTTTTGCATTTGTTAGGATTTCTTGCTTTTGATTGTATTTTAATAATTCAATTAAGATTGGTCTATTTTTTCCTAAGATTTGTTTCCCTATTCTATAGCAGTGTCTTATGTCGTAAGGCTCAATTTTTATTTGTTATTTATCTTTTATTATATTAGTTACTTCTTGATTGGTCTCCTTGTCAGTTTCTGGTATCCCGTAAAAAACTAGATTATACTTCTTTATTTTATTTTCCAGACGTATTACTTTATGTTTTAGACCGTCGTTTTTTGTTTCTAATTCTTTATATTTCCTGTTTGTTTCTGTTAGATCCTGTTTTATTGAATCAATATTATTTTGTATTGCATCGATATCTTCTTCTTATTTATTATATAGCCTTTTTGAGTCTATTATGTGGTTGTTTACTAATTCATAAAGATCATCTATTGTTTTCGATGTACCCATAATTTACGTGTATGTGCGTTGATTTGATACTATTTCGTGCAAAGCGCTCTAATCGATAAATAGATGACCACTGGCCAGCGTAAAACGGTAGCAATTCGTTGATTATTTATTTGATGATACCGGTTTCTGATAGAAATTCTGAATCGAGGTGGGATTTTAATAAGAAATCATGTACTTACATGGAAGTCCATAAAGAAAAAATAATTGAGCATAGTTTCACTGTACTAGAATTTATTTTAATGTTGTTTGTATTGAATTGTCCAGAAAATGTTAACTTATCTTCTGGAACTATTTACTTTATTTTCTGATAACGTTTTCCCACTTTGTTTGCTGTTTTATTGATATGATTTTTAACACATGCGGTTCACTGACTGACTGACTGAGTTTAAAAATAAAGAAGCAGCCGTCCAATTTTTTTTTAATTATGAATAAAGTTGATGTCGGGATCTCTTAAACACTTGTGAAAAAATCTAACTATCGACAATACAGTTTTTACCTTGATCTTCTTCAATAAATTTCGTTATAACTCGTAGTATAACGGTATAACTCTAATCAATAATATATAGGCAAGCTTTGTATGTTGTCATTGCTTTTGTAATGTAATTGTAAATTATTGAGATCTCATATTTTATTAACTCGTGATATAATTTTTAGACTCCAAGTTTTGGTATCGGGACTATGGATAATCACAAAAATACACTTAATGTGTTGTTAAATAATAATTAGCTTATGCGATTACCGATAGTCCCGATATCACACATTGTATGATAAGGAAATATTTAATAATTAGGACATCTTTTAGAATAGTAATATTTGTGTTTTTCCAAATACTGTTTTTAAGTCATTAATTAAATGACGTCTTTCAAGTCATTACCGATATTTTATTTTTGATAATAATTGTTAATTTAAATAATTTCTTTACAGGCTCAAACATTTGCCATAATAAACATATATAATAATAAACTTTATTTGCAACTTCCTTTTGTTATACAAAACATTATAACTTACAAAGAAACCTGCAAAAAGGACTGGTTAATTAATCAATCAATTAATCAATATATTATGTTTGTCAAAGCTACAACAACTTATCTACAAACACTGCATGCAGCTATGCCAATCGAAATTGTGGCTCTATAATCTAACTTTATTATAATTACTTTGCTAAACAAACGACTATATCTAAATTTAATTTTCTTAAGTTTTGTATCGAAAGGCAATGAGTACAAAACAACCTTATGATTGGATAACGATGTGGTTAAGTACCAGCCTCGAGGGGTATAAGCAAACTGTACTATGTGTACTAAGGGTGAGATTACAGAACGTCTGCAACTTTGCAGATTTGCAAATATGGCGGCAACTTTGCAGATCTGCAAATATGGCGGACTTACAGATGCAAGTATCCAAAAAATATCTGCAAATTCGCAATATTTATTACCCCTAACAACACTAAATCCAAATCCACCCTTAAGAAGGTTAGAGCATTCTACAACCATGAAGTCTTCTGTTTCTTTTGATTGAATACAGTTCATGGTATCAGATTATAGAGTTTTTAAACATAATAATGGATTTGGGTTTAGTGTTATTGGAAGTAATAAACCACAATAAATATTGCGAATTTGCAGATCTTTTTTGGAATACGAAAACTTGATACATGTATATGTAAGTCCGCCATATTTGCAGATCTGCAAAGTTGCCTCTATATTTGCAGATCTGCAAAGTTGCAGTCGTTCTGTAATCTCACCCTAAATATTTATTGTGTATAATGATGTAGGGTTCTCTCACTGCAGCGATGGTGACCCTGAGAAAAATGGGGCAACGACCTTTTCTATGTCATCAACTTGATGAAAGGTTGATGTCGGGTTTTACCAACGATAAACAATTACTATACAACTTTTATTTACAAAAACCAAATTGCAAGAATTCACGATGTTAGAGATAGTATGGGAGAATCTTGTTTATGGTTTTATTTCGGAATTAACTCGCCATAGGTCTCTAAAATACACAAAAAGCTTTCAAAATTATATTAAAGAAGTATATTTGCATTAATAGTGCCAGTTTTAATCTTTTTATGTCTTTTTCTGGGTGCAACAATTATTGTAGCTGAATGTGATTGACAAAAAAGTACATTTATTTTACAGCGTGGTAAAGGTGTAAAGCAGGAACTATGGTTACAAGAGGTGGTTCATTCCTAAAACGCGTGCTGGTAACACAGATAAACTCGCACAAACCATCCCCACTTAATTTAGAAGGCGTCCCGCTGTATTTAATGCAGCAATCGATGGGACTGCCGGTGCCGCAGCTCTGGCTGACTAACACAAAAAACAATCTGAATACTTGCAATAAATAAAGGGTTAATTATGAACGAATGGATTAGTCTAGAAGATTTTCGTCGTTGGTATTTAACAAATAACATTACTATACTAATGAAAGAATTAATATTAAGTTGATAACTATTTGAAATTTTAACTAGTCTTCATTAATATTATTATTGGCCTTAAAGAATCATTATGACTAAAAGAAAATGTAATTTAAGTATCATTAGCACAGCAGAATGGCTTACCATTATTACCCATGCTAATGTCAAAGTTAGAAGTATATAGTGGTAATAATAATGGCGCAAGTATTGATTTTTGAGGAATTTCATCAAAAATTGGCTTGGTATTTGATAAATCTGCCTCAGTAACTGCAAATTGCTTTTTATTATCAATGAAGCTATTATAAAGTCTAATAGCCTTATAAGAGTAGCTAATAAAATGTAATATGGAGGGTTAAACTTCACGATCAATAGTATAAAATGCTCTGGAAAAATTAAGCATAACAAGTGCACAGTTTTTTGGCATCAATATCCCTGAAGAGATCGTGATTGACATCAAGTAGAGCTATAACATAACTATAATAGCCTCCTGACTGTTGCAGTGGAAGTATCTTCTTCACATAAATCTGCCTCCTACTATGATAGTCAAATTGTTCACGACAGTCTGATCAAATCTGTTAGCTGTGAACTATTCAATCATCCATCACACAGTCAAGACCTAGCGCCTAGCGACTATTACCTAAAGCGCAATCTCAAGCGCCATCAGATATGTATATTTTATTTTAGCTTTCACATAACACAAAAAAAGTTGTGGTTAATGATGCCCAGGATGGCTGAAATTTAATTGCGCATTGTCAATGTGCTATATCTATAAAATGGTGCATAATCTTCTACCTCCCTCTTTTAATAGGATTATATTAATTTTTAATGAGCATTGTACTTATAAATTAAGGTATTTAACACCAAAACATTACCTTTTAAGGGCTTCATTGATTATAATAATCTGGCAAGTTATACTCAAATAAAGGGATCTAAAACCCTATATTAATTTAAAATACATTTAATAGATTATTTATTTGAAAAAATATAGGATATTATTATTAATCTTAATTACACTGTTTAATAATAATTCATTTGAAATCAATGATGTCTATGTAGGATTTCCCATTAGATACATATTAATTTATATAATTCAACAATCAGTTTACTGTTAGTTTATAATTATCAGTTACTGATGTACCTACGCTGGAAAACAGCAACCAAGCATTTACGTAGAGCGTAACCGTACATAGAAAGAGATAAAACGCAAAAAACCGTTTAGAATTAAACACAAATAACATAAAATCAGTACCACTATTTAATTAGCTGAATTGAATTGATTAAATATATTAGGTGGTACTGATTTTGTATTATTTTTCTAATTATTGAAGATTAGGTACCACATTTTCGCACTTGAATATGTGTTGAATTGTTATAAGCGATAAATCTGAACTCCTTAGTAAAATAATAGTTTACCTGCAGGCTTCTTTTTCTTAATTATAACAACTTTGAAATTAGAGTAAAATAAACCATTCGCAGGTGCCTAATGGTAAAAATAACAATTATATGCAAAACCAGGTTTGATAAACTAGCAAGATTGGCCTAATCTATAATTTCACTAAATTATTCGTATATATATTCGTACATAGTGTATCCAAATTCTTGCACCACAGACCAGAATCTCATCTCTCATATAATTTTTTATTTTCGACTTTTTATTTTGAGTTCTATTGGTTCTACTAACCACATAATAAACATCAACATTCGCTGACGGTACAGCGATAATTGCAAGTTATGAGTACCATATGGAACCTACAAGAACAACTAAATATAAATGAAAAGAATGTTATCTCGTAACTGCATCAATCAAACCAAGATATCATAAGAAGAAGGCATTATTATTTCAATTTTGTGACTTCTCGTTTTGTGACTTCTTTATGTATAATTTTTACCGTTTTGTTATTCGACACATATTTAACTGAAAAAGACCCAAGATGAATTCTCGGTCTAGCATAAAATGTGATATTTTTGTTGAAAGTAAAACCGTCGAAATTTACTATCACTTCTCTTTACTACGCAGAAAACACTTAAAACAAATTCTATTGCATGTTCGCAAGATTTGATGACAAGAACTAATATAAGTTATTTATTTCTGGGTAACAAACTGTAACGGCCACCCCCCTTTACCCCCTTTTGTTCTTTGTTTTTAACGTCTGAAATCTTATTATTTTATTTTACTTTAAATTCCATACTTACTGTATTTGGCATTTTTCCTCTAGTAGTAGAAGTGATCGTCTAGTTACTTAATTGATAATTTATATATACACATTGTGATAATGTTAATTAAAATAAACCAGGATTCGATGCAAAGTTTGGTGTAAATTGATAAATAAAACCAGACAAGCTTATATTTAAACTCTTTTATTTTTGATACTTTAAATGTGATGCAATAATTAGCAAAGTATATTACAATTAATATGAACTATTTACTGAGATCTTACTTGAGTCCCGTTCAAATGCAAACCACGTTCATTTGCTATCAATATATATTTTATTTATGTCGATGACCAACGGAGTTAACGAACAGCGTCAATTCGCCAGTTGGTTAACTACTGTATTGATGTTTATATTTTTATGTAGCTTAATGACCAACGAAGTTAATAAACAGCGTCAATTCGCCAGTTGGTTAACTGCTGTGTTGATGTTTACATTTTTATTTAGCTTGATTCTATTCTAAAAATACACAGGTTGTACCCTTTTAAGTAAATATTTCGACGAGTATAGAGGTGATGACCAACGAAGGTAGCGAACGGCCTCAATTCGCCAGTTGGTTATCTTACGGTGTTGTTTTCACATATACTTTGTTTCAAACTTAGTAGAATGGGTGGCTTAGCGTATAGGTGCTCCCCCTTGAGCCAACGAACAGTGTATTCACCAGTTGGTTAACTTACTGTTACATTTTACCATCTCGATTTGTACAGTTTATTCAAGATAGCAGATTTCTGTATATTTCTACGTCGCAGCGTTGAGCGTCGCCTTGCGTCGAGGCGTCTAGCGTCGTGGTGGAGAAAAAGCCATTTAAAACGGTACTGCATCGGGACAGATATACGGTAGAAATATTTAGGTGGTGCGGGACGTGCCAGTGTTCGGGATAGGAGATATTGTAGGATAGACGTTGTTTAGGAAGAGAGTTTTAGGAAATGTACTGACTACTGAACTTTAAATATAATTGGATACAAATAATAAATGAATGGATATCAAATAATAAAAAATGAATCCTTTCTCGGGCCCTCGGGTTCGGGTCTTTATACCCATTTTAATGGTTTTTTGTGACATCAGTTTGCTCAAGAGTAAACATTTTTTTTTTTAGAATCCAACCACAGTTTCTTGGATGGTGGTTGTGATTTTTCATATTTGCTGATAACAATTTTAACCAAATTTATATAAAAAACCTTTTCCTTTGTTTTAAAAATAGGAGCTAAATTCACATTTTCTCACTTTTCTCGTACACGATTTAAATTTTTTAATATAAATGAAGTTTGTACTGGTTTTTAGGTCAACTACTAACTTTTATCAAGAATAACATTTTCTGAAAAATTAACAATAAAAAAGTTTTTTACGACCACTATCCAAAGAAGGTTTTTGCGCTTCGAAATGCAACCTCAAAGTTGATGTTTTCCGCAAACTGACATTAAGTGACAGCTTTGTCCCTCGTCGAGCGGAAAACTTGGCAGCTTTGTTGCTCGCCTAATTTAAATTAGATATAATACAATAATATATATTTTTTTAATGAATGATTTTCAAGTTATTTGTACCTAGTTACATATTTTTTTGTTATATTATCCAAGTAACCATGGACTTTGAATAGCAACTGCTTGTTTCATGATTAACGTAGGTATAGGCAACACATTATACACTACTTACGACAAATTTTTATTTTTTATATCTATATCTTAAAAAAGTGTGATCATAGAAAAATCTTGTGTGCAGTTTGAGCAAAAAGTTCGTTGCCGCTTTCGACAGATTCCCGCACTCCGCTACGCGTCTCGCGAGGAACTTTTTGTCTCAAGCGGCAAAGTATCACTTTTCGCTCTTAATACACAAATAGTTATTTTATAATATAACGTCTTTGCCAGACATTTTTAGGAACATTGAGGTTCTGTTATTTGACGAACTCTCCCTTTAGTCAAGGTTCATAACACACAAACGTTTTGACCCACTATAGTGTAAATACAAATGAAGAATTTTAACCTTATAACGTAGGTCTGGATCTTGCACTATAAAATTTTATGGGCGAGAACAACAGATAACAGGCCATAGATATTATTTACAATTTTTGCAAAATTTCTTGTTACCCAAACTGAGTCGGTTATTCCCAAACACAACTGATTTCAGGCCTCAACAAGATGGTGCGGCCCACTCTATGCTGTCTTGGTGAGAAACTACTTGGAAACCATCTTTCCAGATAGGTGAATTGGGCGAAGAAGATCAATCAATTGACCATCTACGTCAACAGACTTACCCTCTTTTTTTGTGAATATTTAAAAATTATATTAAAATAGACTTCAAAATATCGATATCGAAAATATCTAAATAACACCGAAATAACACCGAAGTGTTTGGTATAAAATTTTTTGAAAAAACCCTCCCGGAAAAGTTACACCCCTTCGAAAATTAAAAAAAAATAATGGTTTTTCTTTTTTATTTTCCCTGTATATCAAGCTAAAGACACGAAACTTGGTAAACAGTATCTGTCAATAAAAGTACACTTTTTGAAATTTTTTTAACCCTGAAGTATGCTTAGAAGGGGTTGAAATAATCAACCCCTAAGATATTTTTTCTTACAACTTTTTTTAGATGAAAATTTTTTCTTTAAAAAAGTTGACTGAAAAGCCCAATTCATTGACTAACTTTTTTAACTCTACAAGTTTTTTCTAAAACTTGAGCATTTACGAGAAAAAAAATCTAATGCAATGCATTTTCAAAAAGATGAGCTAACGCGAGTGTATTTTGCGTCAAGTCTAGTGGCCTGTGCTTTGCATAAAAACATTAATACTAATACCAGGATTGTGTAGTGTCATTTTCTGTTACCCATCTTATTGTTTCACAAGTTTTATGATTGTGTATTGTAAGAAATATTAGTTGATTGAAAATATGAATGCATATTCGAATTTGGAAATGGCAGATATGCATTTTACATACGGTCGTGCTAACGGTAATTCATTGGAAGCGCAAAGACTTTATGCTGAACAGTACCCACAGCGTAGACTACCCCATCATACTACGTTCACAACTATTCACCGACGCTTGCGGGAACGTGGTCATTTTGAAAAAAGAAGTTATGATTCTGGTCGTACTAGAGAAGTTAGAACTGCAGCTGTAGAAGAAGCCGTACTTAATTCAATTGAAGAATTCCCAGAAACTAGTACCAGGAGAACAGCTCGTGTCCTACATGTAAGCCATTCCGTTGTTTTTAGAATTTTAAAAGAACAAATGTTGTATCCCTATCATCTTCAACGGGTGCAGGCGTTAATGATTCGAGATTGGCCAAGCACCACAGTTCTTAGGTAATATTTTATTTACTGAGGAGGCGAGTTTCTCAAGAGACTGTATTAGAAATTTTCACAACAATCACCTTTGGGCTGACGAAAATCCTCATGGCTTTTTTGAAGGAAATCATCAGTATCAATTTTCATTAAACGTGTGACTCGGAATTATTGATAATCATTTAATTGGTCCCCATTTTCTTCCGCTACGATTAAATGGTGAAGCATATTGTCATCTCCTTGAAGAATTACCTGTTCTACTTGAAGAGGTTCCCATTCAAATTAGGCAACATTTATGGTTTATGCACGATGGTGCACCAGCTCATTTTAGTATACGTGCAAGAACTCACCTGGATGAGGTATATGTCAATCAATGGATAGGTCGAGGAGGACCTGTAAACTGGCCAGCCCGCTCCCCTGACCTTAATCCCTTGGATTTTTGCATATGGAGATATCTGAAATCTTTGATATACACAAACTTGAAAATATCGATAATCTGCGAAACCGCATTGTAGCAGGGTGTGAAACTATAAGAAATTCTCCAGGAATATTTCATCGTATACGCAATTCTATGAGGAAAAGGGTAGATGCTTGTATTGAAGCTGAAGGCGGTCATTTTCAACCTTTATTATAATTGTATTGTCGATATTCGACAGGTTTTTGTTCATTGTTTGTTCACTTTTGTTTTTAGTTGTAGAAGTCGTAAGAATCATAATTTGGTTAGCTGTTGTTTAATAAAATGCTATTTTACATGAGCTTATTTATTTTTTTCTCATAAATGCTTAAGTTTTAGAAAAAAACTTGTAGAGATAAAAAAGTTAGTCAATGAATTGGGCTTTTCAGTCATACTTTTTTCATCTAAAAAAAAGTTGTAAGAAAAAATATCTTAGGGGTTGATTATTTCAACCCCTTCTAAGCATACTTCAGGGTTAAAAAAATTTCAAAAAGTTTACTTTTATTGACAGATAATGTTTACCAAGTTTCGTGTCTTTAGCCTGATATACAGGGAAAATAAAAAAGAAAAACCATTTTTTTTTTAATTTTCGAAGGGGTTTAACTTTTCCGGGGAGGGTTTTTTCAAAAAATTTTATACCAAACACTCACATTAATTTTCATCACAGAATCACCCCTTTAATTTTTTCGGTGTTATTTAGATACACCCTGTATTTACAGAGCGAATACAGATCGTGATGGCGCAATTAACTTCGGAAGTTATTAAAAAAGTTCTAAAAGAGTTTACTGCTCGTCTATCTCACTGTGTTTTAGCTGAGGATCGTCAATTTACGCATTTGTTTTTAATTTAAGGAAAGTAATTGTTAGAAAAACTTTCAAATAAGGTATCGCACGAATCACATTTCTATTTAAAAAATCATTGATGGCGTCATCACTCTCACGGATGGTTCACGACCAGAAGAAAAATCTGAGAGAACGCGCGATTAAAAATAAAATGGTCTTTTTCTAGAAGTCCATGATTTACAAAATAATAATAAGGTTGTATCTCTCATATCAAAACGGTAAATATAACTGGTGTGTAATTAATCAGTTTAAATTAATACAGTTATTATAACTAAAGATTAATTTTAATAAAAGATTTAAAACGACTTATGAATTATTAATAACAGTAGGCACTTAAATATTAATGACCTATTGTTCAATACTACGTTACTTACTTAATATTGGATCTTTTCTACTGTTCCGATGTGATGAAGGTAGGTATGCTGTGATACTGATTTTAAAAAATAAATAATTATATACTTGATTAATAATTATTATTACAAATATTTTTTCTTTTTTTTTTTCAGTTTTACCAGGGACCTTGGTATTGTTTAAATGAATATCTTTTATTTTATTGTATTAAGTATTACAAATATTTCTTTTTTTTTATAATTTTAAAAATAAAACTTTCTGGTTTTTACTGTTCGATTGTTAATTTTTATACAAGTGGCGGACTAAAAACCAGACCAATAATTTTGTATAGAATAGAGATGAAGGTGTTACACACCCATGATGTACGCCACTGGTACAGTTTTAACTATTTTTTTGTATTGACATGTTTATCTTATAACACCAGATTTATAAAGAAATCCAAAATTAAAAAATAAATTAAAATGAATATCCACCTTTAAGTGGGAATATCTCGAAAACCAATCACTTAAATATCAAAGACTTTAAAATTATAGTCTAAATAAGTTTTTGAACAGTAACGTAAAATTTAGAAAGAATGAAGGTGTTAATTATCCGTGAAGTAAGCCACTGGCAAAGTTTATTTAATTGATTGTTTTACTAATAGGTGTATCTTTTAACGACAAAAATGTTTACCGAATTTGGAAAAATTATACTAATGCTATAGTCATTAATGATTTTTGAATTTCTAACTTTAACACCCTTTATTTCGGAAACCAATAATATTTTATGTGAGCATAAGTCGTCTTATTTGTATTTAGAGAATCTTTTCTCTGTCCCATTCTTAATGAGACACCCTGTATATTATCGATTTTTTTTCATCAGATAAAATAACAAAACACTTAATTTAATTGTAAAATATTATAAATAAAAAAATTAAAAATCATTTAAAAAATCTCTTATTGTAATCAGTTTATATGCCTACTACAAAAATGTACATAATTTTTTTATGTTCTCACACAAGAAACTTTCCCTTTAGTCTTTTGGATAATTATGGTTTTATTTTTTTCGTGACGTGTTGTATCTGGGCAATAAAACGAACAATTAAGCAGGAAGTTTAACTAAATAATATGTAATATAATATTATCGAATTGAAAGAATTTATATTATAGTCCTCTGTTCCATTTTTTTTTTTTTTTTTAATAATTTTATATCGTATTTGTTCATTTAGTTATCTATTAATTAAATAATTATATCTATTATTATTCTTTAAAAATTAGAAAACTAAAAAATTGTTTGATATAATTTTTTTAAACAAATTAATGCAAAAAATGTTAAACATTTCAATAGAACACGTACTCGTACATATTAGATCTTACTATTTTAATTGAAAAATCAAAGATTACAAATTAAACTTTAATTATAATATTATTAGTAATAGCCATTAAATTAAAAATAAGTTACAATTAAAATTGATTTTTCTACATATTAGATCTTACTATTTTAATTGAAAAATCAAAGATTACAAATTAAACTTTAATTATAATATTATTAATAATAGCCATTAAATTAAAAATAAGTTAGTAGTAGAATCCTGTATGATTCTTTCTCGCTCGATGCGTGAGGGTGGTGAGTGGTTAGAGTCTGGACTTCCGAATCCAAGGATCCAGGGTTCAAATCCTACCGCTGCATTGGTTGGCCGGAATTTTTTTATAATTAATTTAGATAATTAAAAATTAATTCCGTAGCCGATGTAGGATATCGCACACGACCAAAAAGTACAACTTATTGTTCTTTAAAAAAATATTCCGGAATTAAGAAATTTTGAATTTGAATATTTTTTTATATCAAAACCTTTTTGCCAGACTATCTTAAGTGCCATTTGAACAAATGTCGCTTACGTTAGTCTGGCAAAAAGGTATCGATATATCGCCTATTTCCCCCCTAAAACGATATGCTACTGGTATAAACTATTATCTTACTTCATCATCATTATCGGTAACGTGTGGAGAGTGGAGTAACCCACCGCACTTAGGTCTCACTAGGCTCATTGTGTATCCTCCTAAGTAGATAGGCACATCCTAGCTCGTGAGCCAACCTACATATTTAATGTAGTTCACAACGTCGCCAAGAGATGCTTTTCTAACACAAATCTTCTAATAAATGAGAGCGTCGAACAATCATAGATGATCGTCTTCTTGTTCGCACCCCTGCAGAATGTGGATTCTTTCAGCCCAATGTTATGGAGATGCTTCCGTTCTTGGTAATTTCCAGTCAGAATGCCTGTGATCAGGCGAAGATTCTGTCTAGTCGTAGTCAAGTATTTGTTTGATAGTGTTGTCACGATAACTTTAAAACTGCGTGGCAAGTCTGCAGCTTATTGCTTTATCCCATCTTTTCTTGAATTTGACAAGGGAATGTTCTATAAATAGGTTTGTCACTACCGATTTTGTCAATCCAATAGAAAGGCCAGGTCCAAACAGTATTTGGTTGGCTGACTTT
Organism: Psylliodes chrysocephalus; assembly: GCA_927349885.1. Taxonomy (NCBI): domain Eukaryota; kingdom Metazoa; phylum Arthropoda; class Insecta; order Coleoptera; family Chrysomelidae; genus Psylliodes; species Psylliodes chrysocephalus. The sequence goes on from OV651822.1 coordinate 38,456,898, forward strand.
GTAGCTAGTAAATCTTGCTGATTACCTTTCGATGTGGCATGACCTTTGATCCATCTTAAGTTGACCACATTGTTGAAGGATACTTCGGCCAATGCTTCGCGACATTCTAGTACCAACCCTGAGTAAATTCATGGTCTGTCCAGGGTGAGTAGTGCTTGTCTGCTATCTGTAGAGATGAGCATGATAATATTTATATTATTTCTTTTGCTGCTATGAGAATCCTTGTGAGTTCGATTTGAACTACACTGACCCTACTGCTCACAGCTCAATTTATGTTAAGGTTTAAAGATCTTGAATATATTCTACATCCTGAGCCTTGTTTTGTTTTAGAACCGTCGGTGTAGATATGAATCGTACCTGCCACTTCTGGCTCTTCTATTTGTTCTATTATACATTTATATAGCTTACGGAAGGTATATATCGGTGAGATGGAATCCATGTTCGCTTGAAGCAGTGGGACCGTATCGAGCGCCTCCTGCCAAAAGCGACGTCTCGCCTCACCAGATCCTACATCAGGTTCTATTCCATCCGGAAGCATGTAATTGTCATCAGAGCAACCTCCTTGATGTAAATATCAAGGGAAGTGAGACTAAGAATGATCCATGGCTCTGTTTTCATGGCTTTTCTTATGTTGAGACATGCTGTTCTTTGAATTTGTTCTAGTTTGCGGAGAGCTGTTAACTTTTGAGTTTTCGGTACCCAGACAACTGCACCGTATGTTAGCATAGGTCTTATGATGACCGTGTAAGTCCATGCGACAACTCTGGGGGAGAGACTCCAGGTGCGCCCCACAGTTCTACGGTATTGTTCATGTATGCTTTTTTTATTCTTTTACACTTACTGCACTTATCTCACTCATTAAAAAAGACATGGAAAATTAGTAGCTTCTAAAAATTCTGTGGTTGTGAAACGATAAGCTTTTCAATAACCGTTTTTAATTTAGTCTACAGGAGATTTAGCAATTTTTTGTAACTAATATAACTCTAAGAACATTGTTATTTAAATGACAAATATATTAAATATATCTCATCTCAGACCATTATACTATACCTTAGTTCAAACTCGCATCCAATGTGCTATTTTATCGTGGGGGGCTACAACAAAGAATCACACAAACAAATTAGAAATACTACAAAAGAGAATATTAATTATACATAATAACAAAACTCGATATCCGTCGGGCGCCCTTTTCTCTGAAATAAACATATTCGATATCAAACAATTATATGTTTACACATCTCTTATGTACACTCATAAAAATAAAAACATTTTAACAAAAATTATTCATACCTATAAAATCAGAATTAAACTTACCCGTCAAATAAATTGATTGGACAAAGACATTTTAATTTCTTAATAAGTAAAATTTACAACGTTATTCCAGATATGTTGAAATTGTATTTATTGACAAACTCAAAACATTTATTCGTATAAATTATGAATTTTTTTTATTAAATACTGAATTAAATTTAATTCATGCAATTTTTGAGTGATTTGTTTAGTCGGATCTGAAATTGGAAAGCGATAAAATACAAGTATATTTAGCAATCTTACCACTACAAGCTCTAGTAAAAATATCTTATATTTAATGTAATTATTAAGTTTTTTTAAGTGTACACATCTATTAGAAATTTGTAATTTTTTATTTTAATTTTGTTATGATATAAAAAAGTAATCGAATACCTCTGCGCATCCTACAAGGACATAAATGGGTATGTTCGACTACCTACTTATTTGATTTTCTGCAATCATTAAAATAATAGTTTTTTCTTTTATTTCGTTTTGTTCGTATATATCAATGAAAAAAAAGTAACATTCGAGTGAGACAATAGCTATTTATGCAACTAGTGACGTAAAACGTCATTTCGCAAAGTGTTAAATACAATATTTCTTCTAATTTTGACTAGATATCTTATAAAATTTTGTTTTGGTAATAAATAACTGACAACTAGGCAACCAATATTACTTTCTGGTATTGTTAGTTGCATATTGACAAATAGAAAATCATATTAATTTATTCTCAATGACTTGTAATCTGTTTATATTGCTTGTTAAACTTATTTAGTTTTCAACAAAGTTGGTTATTTTGTAATGTATTGTGTTTTAATTATTTTGAATGAAAAATAAGGATCAGAACAACATTATTGCTGGGTTGTAAGTTTAACCAAATTATATTTTTATGTCCACCTGCCCTTCTTTGATATAAACTTTTAATAATAATAATTCTATTTGTTTTCTTTTCGCAATTCGTGATATAATTTATTTTTCGTAACCAGTTTCATAAAGTTCAACATTATGCAAGTGACTGCTTAAAGTAGATCATTTTGATACTTGCTGCGATTACAAAAATGTCACTTTATATGTAAACATTAGGAAAAAAAATACTTTTTTAATGTTACTACGAATTGTTTCCGTTAGTAGCTCTGTAGACGGCCACCACAGAAATAGTAGCGCGAATTGCAACAAGATCAAAATTGCTATGAAATATCATTTCATATTTCTCGAAGTTTGTTTTAATAATTAATAATGAATTTTAATTTAATTATAATATGATTGTAGAAGAAATTGTGTATACAACTCATGTACGAGTGTTCGTTACATAAATAATTATTAATATACTGTATACCTAATAAAAATGGGTATTTGTGTATTAAGAGCGAAAAGTGATACTTTAGCAAATAACTTCAAAATCATTTACTAAAAAGAAATATCATTATATTATATGTAATTTAAACTAGGCGAGCAACAAAGCTGTCAAGTTTTCCGCTCGGTGAGCGACAAAGCTGTCACTTAATATCAGTTCGCGGAAAACGTCAACTTTGCGGTTGTATTTCGAGGCGCAAAAGCCTACTTTGGATAGTGATCGTAGAAAAATCATATATTCTTGAAATAATTGTTAAATATTTTTATTGACAAACAGAAAGAACTATTTATTTATATTTGGAAATTCTTTTTTAATGACTTTGCATTCTCTTTTGTTTTAGATCCCAGGACTGCCGATTGGTTCCTGATGTCAGGCCCATTTCCAACATTAGGAATATGTCTTTCATATGTATATATAGTTAAAGTAAGTAATGTACCTATTTAATTTCTTTATGATAATAAAAAGAAACCTTACATAACTTACACAAAATTAATTACAAAAATCTGTGTAATGCATAAATTATTATTTTATAATATGTTATGGGTATGTTACTTTTATTAAAAATCAGCACATACAAGTTAAATTGGACAATTTGTTTGGTAAATTAGATTAATTTCAAAATTGAAGAGGAAGTTTCATATGAAAATGAAAAAAAGAACATCTGCTTTAGATGAGATTTAAATTAAAAGAAATAGACCTAATCTAGGTTGACATAAAATTAAATGATTATAACACTGCACAATAGCATTTCTGATGATTGAGTTATATTACATGACACTAGCTTAATTTTTAATGAAGACTTCAAATCTGTAATCTAAATTTCTGTATTAGCTCTGTATTGCCGTTTCATAGTAAAACATAATTTGTTTAAAGTTAATCATATTTCACTTAGTTTTTGAGGTGAAAAAAACTTTCTTTTATAAGACTTCCTTGCAGAGGTTGAACCCATAGAACTGTTCTGAATACTTCAACAATAGTCAGCTATAATGTATGCGTTCCAGTAGCCTTCATACCGTTCCTCTATCGTACGAAGGTCCTGGTAGAATTGCTCGCGCTTTTCTTCATTTAGATCCCCAAGATTTTAGCGGAAAAATAATCTAGGTGGATCTGAAGAAAGTGCAACTTGATGCTCATGTTACATCCAAGGGTTTGAAAGTGACTCATTAGTTGTTCAACGTGTTGAGAATAGTTAGAACTTTTCTTGTTTCCCAAAAAAATTTGAACAAGCCAAACAAACTCATTCCATGCGTTTTTCTCAATTTCTATCATAGTGTCCGTGAATTTTGTGTCTTTTATTAATGATCTTATCTGTGGCCCATCGAAAATGCCCGCTTTTATCTTTGCTACACTCAGTTTCGGGAATTTTTTTGATAGAAATAGAAAACAATTTCCAGTTTTGTTAAGACCTTTAACAAATTGTTTTATAAGCCCTAATTTTATATGCAACGGAGGCAAAATTATACGATCTCTTGACACTAAAGGTGGGTTTATCACGTATTGTTGTCCTGGAACTAGATCTTTCCGAGGAGGCCAATCCTTTTTAACCCAATGTTGATTTTTAGCTCTACTATCTCACAAGCAAAGAAAACAAGGATACTTTCTATAACCACCTTGCTGGCCTAATAGAAAGTTGACAATTTTTAAAGCAACACATATGATCCAGTTATTTTCCACATATTTAATTTTGTCTAAAACCAGATTAATAGTTGTATATTCTTTTTTACTTGTGTAGAATGTGCAATAGGCAACGACCCTAATTTATTCCCATTGTGTAAGGGAACACATTTTAGACTCCGTTTTGACGAGTCTATGAATAAACGCTACTTACTAGAAACATAATTTTGTAATCACATTGCAGCCATTAATCCAGGTACATCTTTACAAAATACGAAATTGTCTTCTTCAGCAAAATATTTGAGGAAATTCTGTTCTCTTGTGCGGTAATAAGAAATTTTAGTTTCTTTTAGCCTTAAAGCCAAAATTTCTGAAGCTGACTTTGACAGTCCCAGATCTATAGTTATGTCGTTTAAATTATCTTGATTGAATGGTTTGGGCGTTCCCAGGTCGCATTCAAAGTCACTATCACTACTGTCATTTTTCGTCTCAAAATCTTCTGGCTCTTCCTGTAAAGTACCAAATTGAGGTTCAGATATAGACTTAGGGCTCAGGACACATCTATGTGCCGATTGTATGGAAGGATATTTCCATTTGGCTCGATTTTTTCGGTTAATACCAGTTATGTTCACCAAACAAAAATAACAATCCTCATGGTGGTTCATGGGTTCATTCCAAATCATAGCGGTTTTGTACCTGAAGCTATATCTTTTCTTGTTTGTCCATAAACGTAGGAACTCAACGCATGGTTTGCATATTATTTGCGAAATCCAAGGCTTATTCTTTATTTCAAGGGGGTGCCCAAAGTAATTTTTGTAAGCCTCATTTACGAACGTTGTCACATTTAAACGGTATTCTTTAAATAAATGAAACAAAAATTGTTTGAATCATTCACACATACTCGTTCTTGACGATGCCATATCAAATTACAAAATAAAACAATAATTCAAACAAGAAAGATAATTTCACTATTGTCTTACTAAACCTTCCTCTAAAATAACAAAAGTTTATTTCTTAAAACTTCTGAAATTGGGTTTTACCGGTCATTAAAGAGAGGTACTTTTACCTTTATAAGTATGTCCTAAGAAACTACAGGGGGTGTCCGCGGTCGTACAACAGAGGGGTCGTTAAAGAGGATTATAAATTAATGGTATTTTCAAATCAAATTAAATATGTATAATAATTCAATAATTATTATTAAATAAACTGCAAATAAACACTATAGTACAGCGAATTTTTAGTGAAAGCTATAACTTGTAAACAAGAGCTGTCAGAAAAAAAGTGGGGGTGTATTTAGAATTAGCGACTTAAAATTAGTAAACATCATATGACATAAGTTATTCATCAGTCAGAGTGTAATTTTGTTGGCCAGTGTAATGAATCAAATCGGGCTTAAGGAAATCAATAGAAAATTATTAGTCATTCATAATTAATAGTCTTCTCGACCATCGAAACAGCTAATTTTAAAAAATCGATTACAAAATGATTTTATTTCTGTCGACCTTATAATCAGTTAATTTATACCCCAGGGCTTGAACGTAGTAATTTAAACTCTTGAGCTTTAAAGAGAAGCTTGTGCGCTTAAATTATATGAAAAAAATACTGTAATTTTAACACAGTCGTAAAGGTTTGTAGTTTTATGAGCGGTATATTTAGATAACGAATTGGAAAGTGTTTAATTTTTGTCAAGAAAAGTAATGTTATTTTCATCGTGTCATTTAGAGTTTAGAAACAAAGGAAGAAGAGATTAAAAAATACCTAAGTACTTTCCACACTTTTCCTTTTTTCACTTGTCAGTAATAAATCTATTACTTGTTTATTGGTTAGCTCAAATCGCTCAAGTGCATATTATTATTTTTTATTTTCACTTTGACAATGCGTTTATTTTCTTAAATACAATATGTCCAAAGTTTGAGCCTCTATATTTGGAATCCCGCCTAATACAAGAGATAGAAGATTGGTTAAACAGAGAATCTTTTATAGAATTTGATATTAATTGAGGATCCATTTTCAAAATTATTGAAAGTTATGTAGTTTTTTTAGTAATTTTAAATAAATTAAAAATTGCAGATACTATTTTGTTTAAATGGCGACTTAATCCTTTATATTCAAAAGTTTAACGTTGAATATTTTTATAGAAAAATATAATAATTTGTTTACTAATTTATTTACCGTAACTTTGTTATTTCTTGTGACCACAATCTTGGATTTTAACCTATACATTGGATGGGATATGTAGTAACTTATTTTATTCCCAGAGGCCGTTCAGGGTGACTTTATTACACAGTGGAAGGTACACCATGGAATGGAATATGGTTAGAGATCTAGAATAGATTACAAATAAACCTAACATTACAAATTTAAGTTACATAAATTGACGAACTCCAGAGGGGTTTTGAAAAATGAGAGATTATTTAGAGATAATAAGTGCATCAGATTTTAGAGTGGATTTATGTTATAAATAATAATTTTAAAGACGGATCTTAGATCAGCATCATTTTCTCTAAAACATTCTCCATTTAACCCATTTTTTTCTTATATTTATTGGGATAATATAGAGACTTAATTTCGGACACACTATATATAGATTAAAGCTTTATCGAACAAAAAATTAAATATCATCAAAAGTTGCATGAGAAATAGTTTCTTTTAACTGTTGATAGTATCCATTTTAATGAACCAACTTAACCAATTTAATTAGTGTAAGGGTAGAGTAATTAAACCGCACTCAATGAATGGGGCATGTTCAAAAATTTTGAATTGAATTATGAATAATAGAGTTGAAAATAAAACTACATTATTTTTTATTTTTTTTTTATCTATTCATTTGCCGGAGTTATGAATTTTTTAAAATTTATGACGTCACCGGGAATAGACCAATAGGAGCTAGCGCCACAACGTTGCCGGCTAGAAGGTTTACGAGAAGTGATGTACGTTAGTTTGTGTACTCCTTCTTACTTTTAGACTTCTAAAACATCGTTAAACAAATATCTTTTAAATATATAATGTCAAATGTTTTTTTAAAGTAATATTTCTGTTTAAACTTTTACCATATTTAAAGTTTCATTGTTTTAAAAGGCACTTAATAATTCAGAAAATGGAAAAATGGCAGCACTGTGCATGGCATTTGTCATCATAGTGTCTCGATTTATTTGAGTGTTTAATTTTGTACTTTTTATAAATATTATGACTACGAAAAAGTGTTTTGTTCCAGAATGTGATAATGATTCACATTCATCTTTAAAAATATTTATTAGTGTTCCTAGAAATTTGGAAAGAAGAAAATCAACCTTCTACTAGCGATGTTTCTCGTGAACTTTTTAATAAAAATACACCGGATTATCAAGATGAAGCAGCAATTTCTGCTAATTGTCCCCTTCAGGAAATTGAAAATGAGGCTACTATAAATTCTCAGGTGTAAACCTAAAAACCCTTCTGGAAGAAAATGCAGAATCTCCTGAAAGTTTTGAAGATACCGAATTTATTCATCATTTTGTGGAAGAACTAGTGATAAAGAAATAATAGTAAAATGTTAGTATTTAAACAAACTGGTTCCTGGATCCCATATAATGGCAGATAGGGGTTTCAGAATATTCATCTACTTGAAAACATGGGATGAACTTTAGTAAAGCCACACCTAGTGTATCACAGAATGAAAAAAGTTCTCCAGAAGATGTACAATTAAGTGAAAGAATAGCATCTCTAAGAATACATGTGGAAAGAGTTATAAGAAGGGTTAGTTAATTTAACATGTTAAAACCACATTCCTGTGTGAATTTTAAGCAAGTACATTTACTTAGTAATATCTGCATAATTGCTTGTTAACTTTAACCTATTTTGTAAGAGTAAATATTAATTTAATAAACTTTTTTTATTTGTTTTTTAATTTAATTTACCTAATTATCACATTTCAGGGATTATAATCAGTTTTTAAACAGCCAATGTAATTTTTATAAAATTTTAACTTTTCGAGCAAATCAAAGAGGAATGAGTACCTGTATATGCATAGATTTTTTGGGACTAAACTAAACCAGAGGCACCTATTTACAGCAGTTTAAAATGAAACATTTTAACAAAAACGCCTATGTCACAGTGATAAATATTAAAAACAACCAAGTTCAGTTGAATGTGGTAGCAAAGTCTATATATTCCAATAAATCGGGTAACTACATGTGGTATCACTGGTGATAAATTTAAAAGTATCACAATTCTTGCCACCTTTTCCAAAAAACTAGAAAGTGTGCCTTCTTATCAATCATTTACGAAAATGACAACAGTGATAAATGTAAAAAAAAAATTTAATGTTGCTATTCGTTATAACGATAGTAAAACATGTTTGCAGTTCCGTTTATTTTTTATGAAAATCTAAGTAAAAACAACCAATGTCAAAGGGTTATAATTTTTTTCTGTCAAACCAAATATATTACAAAATTAAAAATTGATCATAGGTCAAGCTAAAGTAATACCTTTATTGATAGTAGATTTAAAAAAGGAGAAAGAATAATATTGACTTAAGTTATTATTATTAACATTGGTGATTTTTAATAAAAACTCTTCAATTATTTATTACAAACAAAAATATAAAAATCTGAAAATTTTATTTATTACGCTTTTAATAAAAAATGAGAAAAATGAAGTAAAAAACAATTTATTTACAAATAAAAAATATATCTGTACCTCGGAGCCAGACTATGTTAAGTCCAAATTAGCCAAATTTTAGGTAAATATGTTAAGTGACTTAAAATTTTGCGGCGCATGGTTCGATATTTTCCATTTTGACGTATCTTTTAAAATAACAAAAACAGCTCATTTTTTAACTACGCTAAGCCCACACTCCACAGTCTAAAATGAATATATAAAAAATGCTCTCCTGAAAAACTAAGTTTTTGGACTTAACATACTCTGGCTCTGGGGTACAGATATATACAAATACTAAGAATATAAAAGTACTGATTTATTTTCCTGTAGTGGATGAAGAGGTTTCTTTAACAATCTAGCCAAGTGTACATCAATATTTACGCATTTTGATAAATTAGAGCCTTTCCAATAAAACTGAGTAGATATTTCTTCTATGAAGCCACATGTTTACAACCACCTGAAAAAAATAAAAGGGTTAGATATGCAGTTACTAAATAAGTATATAACCAGCTACAAATGCCTTATTTTATGTAACAAGACGAGCAGAGCTTTCTAGTTCTGAACGAATCCATTTTCACATTTTTGAAATATTATAGAGCTTTTCGAAAAAAACTGCTATTTTTAAAAGTACAATTTTTTTGTTTAAACAGCTATGTCTTATTTTAGGCTATTGAGTATTATAAAATAAAAAATTACGGAATGTTTTGTTAGCTGCAAACGAATCCAGCGGAGCACCCCAGTTTTTTTTTTAAACCACATCACGTTTTTTGGCTCCTATAATATAAAATGTTCGAAATTTGGCATTTTTAAAAAAATTCGCAATTCCTTGCTGACTTCAAAGTTTTTTTTCTGAAAATAAATATATTTACCACATTTTTAGGATTTTAAAACAGCCTAAACATGTGTCATAAGTAGTTGTTTTTATATATAAAAAAAAAATTAAAAAACTGAAGTGTCCTGCTGACTTTGTTCCAACAAAGCACCCTGTATTATTTAAAAATAGCAATTTTTTTAGTAAAGTTTTACAATATTTCAAGAGTCTAAAAATATTCTAAAAATGGGGTGTGGTTTTTAGAAAAAAGCTTTAAAAAACCGAATTGCTCTGCTGGCTTCTTTCGAAGGTTAGCAAGCACTATGTATTTTTAAAAAAAAAATGATAATATTTCAAGTGCATAAATATATGGTGTTGCTGTTTTTACAGAAAAAACTTTATAAAACAGAGGTGCTTTGCTGACTTCGTTCGAAGCTATCAGAGCATTTTAAATTTTGCACATAACGAGGAGCATAAAATTTTTGAAAAGGGTATAAAAATATGGCATATGTTTTAACTTCAAATTTCATAGGTGCTCTGCAGCATTCTTTGGTATCATAATTATTACTAGGTTCACTAACAAAATCTATTTCTAGATTATTTTAACACTTGCTGTGATTACAAAAAATGTCTCTTTATATGTCAAAATTAGAAAAAATATTTATAGGAATAAAGGGCCTTATACACTGTTTATTATATGTGATATAAAAACAAAAAAGCATAATAAATATTACAAACCTTGAGATGCAGTATATCCTAAGCATTGTGCACTAAAAATTTTATTTTTGTTAATTACAACAACCACATTATAAAGTTTTTGCCCTATTTTATGTTTAGGTGTAATTTGTCTCCTTCTCTCTTATGGAAAAAGTAATTATCTCCATATTCTTGCTTGGCAGATCTAAAAATAAAACCTGAGATAAATATGTTTTACTATAAGGTATATTGCTCCATATAAACTGTAACTACCTACTATCAAAACAAATTATAAATAAAGTATTACCTTTCTGGCTTTTGTTAAAAAATGCAGTAATCATCTCGGTAATCATATTTTCGTTTACAATGGGTAAAACACTTGATTCAACTTTTATAAATCCAGCTGATACATTCATGTTAATAATAAAATTAAACCAAAACAAAAAACTAAGGTTAGGTGTTAGGTGGTGTCAATTTTAATGTCACTTAGATGTGCGTTCACTTCGACATTCTGTGTGTCGGTTTGTTCGTTGGCTTGGTTTTGTATAACAAAAAAAACTTCGACACAAGATGATTGGTCTATTCCCGATAACGTATAATTTCAAATTTTAAATTTCAATTGAGTTTAATTTAAAAACTTTTGGCTTTTTTAACGAACTGACTATTTAGAATAACTTGCATAGTGACTAACTATTACAATATAATTTATAAAACAGCATATCTCACATGTGAACATGGCCCATTGACTATAGACTGTGGAGATAGCTAGAAAACAAAATGGAGCCAATCTCACTAGAAATAACCCAGGAAGCTTTTACTTAAAGAAGTACAAACATAAGCTCTGCTAGCAAAAATACCTAATTGATAAATAAAGAAGAATTTGAAATCACCTTTTCATATTTTTTTTTAATAAAGTTAAAATTGAGAAAATTATTTTTGTTTTTTTTCTAGGTATTAGGACCAAAATTTATGGAAAATAGGAAACCATTTAACTTAAAAAATATGTTAATATATTATAATTTTGCCCAAGTCGTTTTTAGCGTATGGATTTTTTATCAGGTGAGTGTTTTTTTACGTTTATAGGTTTAATTTAAAAACAGTTATTATAGTTAACTAGCTTATTACTTGCATATACAATTTTAGTATTATTTATATGGTAACAACCACAAAAACAAAACAATTAAACTCATTATTGTTGCGCTAGACATTATTACTAAGTTTATGATGTTCAAAAACGAAATACCACATTAAGACAGATCCGACTAACAAATGTTCATAAAAAAAACCAATTGAACAAGCCATGCACAAATATCTAACTACAAAAACCAACAAAACATACAGAATACATTAAAGCAACCATTAATTATTAGCTCTCTTCTCAAATGAATCAATATAAAGACTATGTTAGCTATAGACCAGGCCAGACAAGATTAGTCACATAGGACGCACTAGTCATAACTGAACTAACAACTCCTTTATTACTCCTGCAATCGAACAGAACAGATATTATCATGAAGGATGTGGTATAACAGTGAGTCTTCTTCGGAAGGCATTAAGATAGGAATGCTTATCAAAAATGTAAACAAAAAGCTTAGCTAAGTAGTAGGCAAATATATCTCCAGATTGCAAGAAGAGATTTACGTATAGAACTACTAGATCAATATTATTGTCAAAGAGCCAGGTCATATGAAGAAATCAGTCGAGGCCGGCATGAAACTACATCGAAGAACTAAAAACACCGGAGAAAACTTAATAACTATTGGACAAATATCCAAAAACAACCAAATGTGGAACATGCATGGGAGGACTATGTTCTCCCCACGAAGATGAAAACTTTCTATGCATATAAACCAGTTAAGAATAATAATAATAATAATAATAGAACTCATAATGCGATCGGCCATGATGGACTGTTGCGTAATGAGCCGCATAGTTGCATACCGTAGTGGACAGGCGTTATATAAATGAGTACGAGGTATAGTGTGGGGTAGGCACATACTTTGATTACTATATGGTGCAAGAGAGAGGTCCGACACGCCCAACATAGAGCGCGGCCATTTTGATGTCTTTACCACAGTTTATAGCTAAAGAATCAGTTCGCTCACTCTGCGTCGGCACTTTTGATCTCAATGTTCCAGTTTATAGGGACCGTGCGTGAAATATAGAGGCAGCACTACTGCCGAAGTTAGCCCTCTCTAGTGTTTAATTTTAGAATTAAATGGGGTAAACATTGCAAGTAAATAATAAAGAATATTTTTTAAAATATTAAATATAGTTAAATATAGATACCGGCCCGTACCAAACAATCGGGTACATGGTCAAAATGATATAAAATGTAAAACATTAAAATCTGGACATGTATAAACATTTTAAGCAAAAAGATTTATATGGCTAATTGACAATAAATTGTAAAGTTGTACCTTAAACAAGTGTATCCAATGTCAAAATATCGGTATTTAGTAACACTGAATTTAAAAGTATTACAATAACATTTAAAAAATGTAAATTAATAAAAAAGATTGGGAATAATAATAATTCTTTTTAGATTTATGTTAGTCGAAATGTTATTCATCCACTGACGTTTATGAGACGCCCAATGATATACATATTATAGATTGCTCACCCATCTATAAAAAAATTACGAAAAGCGGGTTGCAATGTGCCTTTCCTAGTGCTCACTAAAATAGAGCCGTTCTAGCCCAAATGTGTTTTAATATAAAATTTCAGTATTTTAATCTTTAGAAAAAGAAAATAATTAAAGTTTTACTTCAAGACACGTTATTATGTATTTGGAAAGTTGAGTTTCCATGTAGTTAAATAATATTAAGAGATCTAAACAATTTTTAAAACAGATGGATATAAATAATTTTAGACTACTCTCATTTCAGAAATTACACTACATAAAATACATAATTGCAATATGTAATACAATTTTGAAAAGGAAATGTAAACAACTTTGATATGAGATATAAACAACTTTGGTGAGAGTTGTAATTGGACACATCTATTATTCTGAATAATGTTTAATGGTAATGTCACTAAAAAAATTTACAAAAATCACTGGATTTTTAATATTTTAAAGTTTGTTGCAGTCTCTTTTGATAGTACTTGTAATGTACGTATTATTTATGATTTGTTTATTTTAGTAATAAATGAGAAATAGTTAATAAATTGTAAAGAGGGCTATGATATTTTTGTCAAATTGGACATACTTATTTCATAGTAACATTCTACGTTAGTTTTAATCAACAGAATAAACCATTAATTATCTGTAAAATTATATTTATATAAAATGTTCATTTAAATATGTAAAAATCTTAATGACAATAAAACACTAAAGACTCCAATTTCTAAACCGGTTCTGTAAATGCTCAAGTGCTCAAAATTGATACAAAGCTAGATAAAAAAAACTTTGCCCAGTGAAATACGCTTTTCGTCATCTGATTTATATATGGATAAGCAATCTATGTAATGTAATTATGTATATCATTGGGCGTGAGACACAATTCTGCTCTGTGAAAATTTATAAAATTTCTTTACTATTGAATGAAATCCAGGTTTCCAAAGTAATGTGTTCGTACATCCATGGATGCAACAAGTTTTTTCGATAATGATATTACGAAAATAATTCGACTTTATTTAATTAATAATTATTAAAAAATAAATGCCATATAAAATATTAATAAATACCCCCCATAAAGTTCAAATTTTTTTCACCAGTTAGCGTTAAAGTCTTGACGCACGGTCCCTATACACTGCGTAACTCGGATAATACAAAATATGACAACCGCCTATAATAAAACAGCAGTCTTCTGCGCATCCTGAATTTGTATCCCTGGAGTCACAGAAGAAAGAACACTGGAGTGGATGTTATTTTGGAACTTTCAACTGGTCCGAGTGAACTAACTAATTCTTTAGCAATAAACGGTGACTCCAAAAATAATATTCACTGACACTGACAGCAGCAAGCAAAATATCAGGTGCGTTTTAATCATCCGCTTCTGCTTCCGGAATTGTCGGTTTAGTCGTTTTAACCTGTCAGATTAACACAAGAAAACCGACAATTCCGAAGCAGAAGCGGATAATTAAAACGCACCTATTAAATATATTGCGCCAAGATGTAGGCAACACGTAATAAAGCATCAATATGGCAGAGTTTTCTATCTCCTTTTAAAAGGCACTCAGAAAGCTGCGCAGTGCGACCATTCTCCGTATAGTAAGAGAAAATCAAAGTATGTGGGGGTAGGTCATCTTTCAGAGGAGATGTAAAGTTGTTGCTACCTAGTCCATGGATGTAAATGTTATTTTTGTGCGTTTACGTCTACGTTAACGTACTGCAAACACTTCAACTCTCTATTGTAGTAGCTTCTAAGTGCACAAATTTGTCTTGATTTTTTTTGTCATGATTAAAAAAGGCTGTCATAAAAAGCTTCCAAAAATAAAAAGCAAACTCGTTAACAATATAATAACCGCGCTTATAATAAATAGCAATTATAACAGTTTTTGGCGCGTACACCACTAGCCTAATTTAAAAGGCCCTTACCTGGAAGGCTGGGTGGGCTTAGCCAATTAATAGGCGCAAAGTGTTGTATGTTTTTAGGTTTGTTCCAACAGTAGTACAGAACCGTTCTCAATTTATCTGCGCATGAGTAGTACGAAGCTAACGATGCTAACTATAAAATGGCTTAAAACAATGGAAAGCGAAATGCAGTCACTTAAATTAAATGAAACCTGGACTCTAACAATTTTCCAAAAGGTAAAAGAGCAATTCCTTGCAAGTAGATGTATAAAGTTAGTAAAGATGGTGCCGTTGACAAGTTAAGGCACGATTGGTCATCAAGGAATGCTCTTCACAAAGGAAATGTATTGATTATGGCCAAAATTTTAGTCCTGTTGTAAAGATTGCAATGATAAGAGCTTTATTAAGCATTTCTGCCATCTAAAAGATGTCCCTAACCCCGTTCATTGTCCTATAATAGTAAACTAGAAGAAAATGTATACATGAGACAACTTGAGGGTGATAAAGATGGGAGTAAACGAGTTTGTCACTTACAAAGAAGCTTATATGGTCTAAAACAAACACATCATTGTTTTATTAAAAGGTTTGTAGATCAAATTACTAAATTAGGATTCAAAGGGAGTGAAAGGCAGGCTCAACAAATTAACATTTAAGTCATCTATGTAGATGATGGTCTCTTAGCATCTAACGACGAGCAATTGGAAAAATAATTTTTGGAAGACCTGAAAAAATAATTCAAAATTAAAGACAAATTTGGATCGATTCGAATCAGCCAGTCTTCTATACAAGAAAATTGTTGGACAGAGGTAAGGATGTTGCGATACTGGTATCGAAAAGAGTATCAGATCCAAAGTATCGATACCGGTATCAAAAGGGTATCGGAACCAAAGTGTCGATACCGATGTCGGGAAGAGTGTAAAACAACCAAAAAAAAAAAGGTCATATGGTAAGCCGACGTACCATAAAGTGATCCTCCTACAATACACTATTTATATGCATTGTAATGGCAAAACTAGTAAAATATTGTAAAGAAAGTAGTGGTATCGAAACAAAAGTAGTATCGATATAGGTAAAGTATCGAAAGCCAAGTATCGGATACTAAATTACCCGGTATAGAAATAAAAGTATCGATACCAGTATCATATCAGTAGTATCGCAACATCCCTAGACAGAAGCAGTAGGAGCCCTTATGTACCTCATCACAGGTACACGTCCTGACCTAGCCTGTGCAGTCAGTGTTGTCTCAAGAAACCTTGAGAAAACGTTTAACAGATACTTTGTAAGGGTCAGGAGGATTTTTCGATAAATCAAGAGAATAAGTAGCTATGGTATTAAATAAGAATGCTTTAGTGAGGCAGATCATGGCGAGGATGAACTCACTGGACGTTTAACGTCTGGAGCATTGTCTACCTTTGCAGGAGCCGCTGTATCTTGGCACAGCCAGAGACAAAGTTCAGTGGCCATCTTCACAACTGAGACAGATATAGTAGCTACTAGTTAGGCATCAAGAGAGTTGGTTTGGCATAAAAGATTTTATGATGAAATAAGACCCTTCAAAGAAATACCAGTGTTCCACAAAAGAACCCAGCACATCAGGATTAGACATTTCGTTGTGCGAGAATTAGTTCTGAAGGGTGCTATGCATACCCAAAAAATTTCAGCAGTACATCAAGTCGCGATTTGCTGACGAAGGCTTTGTTCAAACCAAGATTTGAAACTCTTCGAAAACTCAAAGGATTGGTTGAAATTACTTAACGAGGAAACGTGTTAGAGTATGTTATTTATATATCTACATTACAGTAATTTTAGTAGCTCGGTATATTTAGCGTACTTTGATTTTATATAGTAAAGTTTTACTAACAAATAGTTTTTTTATGTCTTTAAATAAAATTTATAATTTATTTAATATTATTACAATCATTTTGGTTTTACTGTACATAAATGTGGGTAGTAATCTACTTTAATAAGAAAAACAGTTAAATAACTGTACTACTCATGCGCAGATAAATTCAAAACGGTTCTGTTGGAACAAACCTATTATTAAGCTGTGGTTCCCACCATCAAAGACCGTGATAGCAAACTTTTAACTTGATCTAATTTTTATGTTGTTCTTATTATTCTTTACATATTACAATTTTACGTATGTTTGTTATAGATTGGAATGGGAGGTTGGTTTACAGGAGAATATAGTTTAAGGTGCCAACCAGTAGATTATTCTAATAAATCAAGTACAATAAGAGTGAGTTTTTACAAATTTCTCTCATAAAATTGTTATTGACGTTATTTTTTATTATAGATGGTGCACGCATCATGGTGGTACTATTTCTCGAAATTCACAGAATTTATGGACACAGTAAGTACAATTAACAAAACAAAAATATGTTATTACATATCTTACATTTTTTACATTATTTGTATACTATTTATTTAAACGTGGACAATCTAAGCCAAATCTATTAGACACGAGCATAAGTTGGATTGGGGCGGAAGTCGTACGTATCGTGCTCTCAGTATTCCTCGCTGGTTAGTGGTCTTTGTTTGTTACACACATTGTCATATTATACCTTTTCCAATTATTCATTGTAAAATGAATGGTCCGCGTTTAAATTTCCGTACCGGGTACCTAATTCTTACGACGAAATTCTGTCACTTGACAACGTTCTCTCTTTATCTAACATATGAAATATTTATGTTTTATCTCAGCTGTGTGTACTGACTTTTAAACAGTCACTAAACAATAGCATATGCAGATGACCTGGTCATTCTGCAAACAGGTAATTTTAAGAACATACTCTGCGAAAGAATGCAAGTAGCTCTAAAAATTATAGAACAGTGGGGCAAGGACCATTCACTGTCTATCAATCCTAAGAAGACATAAATGGTCCTTTTTACAAGAAAAATGATGAATTACCTAGGTTTCTCCTCTGACAGCAAGTTAACATGGAACTTGCACTTAGAAAACAGTTAAAAGAGCATACATTGCTTATGAACAATGCCGCCGAACCATGGGGCGCACCTGGGGTTTCTCCCCCAGAGTCGTTGCATCAACTTACACGGCTATCATAAGACCTATGCTAACATACGGTGCAGTTATCTGGGTACCGAAAACCCAAAAATTAACAGCTATCCGTAAACTAGAACCAATTCAAAGGACAGCATGTCTCAACACAACAGGAGCCATGAAAACAACACCGACCAGAGCCATGGAAGTCATTCTTAGTCTCACTCCCCTTGATATTTACATCAAGGAGGTTGCTCTGACGACAATGACACGCCTCCGCACGGTTGGAATAGAACCTGATGTAAGATCTGGTGAAGCGAGACGTCACTTTTGGCAGGAGGTGCTCGATACGTTCCCACTGCTTCAAGCGACCATGGACTCCATCTCACCGAGATATATCTTCCGTAAGCCATATAAAGTTATAATAGAACAAATAGTTGTCAGAAGTGGCAGGTACGATTCATATCTACACCGACGGTTCTAAAACAAAACAAGGCTCAGGATGTAGAATATACTCCAGATTCTTAAACCTAAACATAAAATGGGATGTGAGCAATAGTGCTAGTATAGTTCAAACAGAGCTAACGGGGATTCTCATAGCAGCAAAAGAAATAACCAGAAACAATATCACTGGAAGGAACATGCTCATCTATACAGATAGCAGACAAGCACTACTCGCCCTGAACAGACCACGAATTAACTCAGGGTTAGTAGTAGAATGTCACGAAGCTTTGGCCGAAGTGTCCATCAACAATGTGGTCACTTTAAGATGAATTAAAGGTCACGCCAAATCGAAAGTAAACCGTCTTGCTGATTCACTAGCCAAGAAAGCAGCCAACCAAATACTTTTTGGACCTGGTCCTTCTATTGGCCTGACAAAATCGGTAGTGACAGACCTAATTAAAGAACATTCCCTTGTGAAATTCAAGGAAAGATGGGATGAAACAAGTAAATGCAGAGTTGCCAGGGAGTTCTTAAGTTATTCTGACAAGACTGCAGCAAAAAAATACTTGATTATGACCAGACAGAATCTGCGTCTAGTCACAGGCATTCTGACTGGTCACTGCCAAATACAGAAGCATCTCCATATCATGTGGTTGTCTACAGTGAGTGCGAACAAGAAGATGAGACTATCGAGCATATCCTTTACGATTGCTCGACGCTCTCATTTATTAGAAGATTTGTGTTCGGCGAGTATCACCCAACTAACAAAGTAGCTTTATAATTTTTAGTTTATAAGACTATTATATTTTATTGATATTATATTGCTGTGTCTGGAATGGTAATTTATTGTATTTCAGTTGCAGAAATCACTATTTTGTTCTCTGAAACTAAATTGTTATATAAATTAGTTTTAACAATATTCTTACAGCAAAATTATAAAATAGTTTTCACGATAACTATAAAATTGTTACGTAAACATTTATACAACTGTTCTATACAATATTTCAGCTTATAAAATAAAATTGCTTTATAGTTATTCTATATTATTGTTCTGGATTACCTTTAGAACTTTTTGGTTATACAAATATAACTGTTTCTTAACCTCATAATAACGCTTTAAAAAATAGTTATATAAATATTAGTGTGAGATAATTCCGCATCAATAGCAATTTGCTTCTGATGAAAACTCTAAAATAACTGTAATATATTGTCGAAATACACTATTACAAATCAGAAAACTGTATAGCAATTATTTTAGTTAAGAATAGTATTATCACTTTAAAAATATTTATAAAAAAAAATAAAGCAACTACATTTGGTAGTACCTACGCCAGATTATTTTGTATTTTATGTTCGTTCAACTACTTCCCATACCAATTGTATGTGAGTGTATGGTCTGAAAATGTCAGATATAAATAGTAAAGAAATATAAAAAATAAGTGGTACCTGCTTTTCAGAGAACAGTACAAAATATTAGTAAAACATTTTGCTGGTTTGTCTAGACACTCAAAAAAAAACTATCATTCAGCCAGATAATAATTAGGTATGTTCTGAATAATCATGCCCCAATACTAAAAGAAAGCCATATTTTTGGCGATGTCCATGTTAAACTTGCTTATTCTCGTAATATTAAAAATTATGCTTGCTCTATAAAGCTGTAGAAACAAATCTAATCATTTCAATTCTCAAATACTTAAATCGGAAATGATTTAGTAAGGTTATGTTATATTTTGTCATATAGTGCAGCAATATGAAACTATTATACAACAAACCATGATGAACTTGTTTTGTAGAAATGAGTAATACAACTTAATTATTGTATTACAGCTGTTTTTACTACAATAATATTTTATAATTATGATTCAGTCTTAAAATAACTTTCTAATACCACTGAATAGCCGCCATATTTAACAAAAACCTAAGACAGTTTTAAAGCTAAATCTACTGTCGGTTTTACTAGTATTTAAGACAAAACCAATGTTAATTAAAGATTTTAATCATTAGTCATATTAGCATAATCTTATTACTAAAAAAAATCTAATTGCATTAATTTAATTTTTGTTTCACACTGAAAAAGTATTAGAAATATGTATCAAACTCGAGGCGCTTAAAAATTTAGTATTGTATTTGCTATATAATTAACAGTAATTCTTGCTGCGTATCCAAAAACGCTTTATTGTAGGTCATACATTATGTCTAAACCGCGTCATAGATATCTCTTAAGTAGATACTGCCATTTTACTAATATCGCCTTGAATTTACTTTCATGACAAATATAGAATTAATTTGTTTTCGCCAGATACATTTAAAAAACTAAAATGTTACTGATTTTGATATGCAACCTAACCTCAAAATTGAAAATTTATAAAACAGTTATAAAAGTTTAAAAAAACATTTGTTTAAAGTCTGTGTAAATGTGTAGTAACTGTTCGGTAACTGCATTCAACAAATCTTATAGAATTTACAAAAGAACCAAATAGTTCTGTAATACTGCGCCCATTTTGTGTTTATTACTGTTGAAAGAATGTTCCGGAAATGTTCTTAGCTAATATTCTATTTTATAAATTTGGTTCTGTAAACATTTTTTCAGCTTTTATAAAATATCAAATTGTTACTTGGGCAGCTAATACCGGCCGATATAAGACCTCTTAGCGACGTTGTCAACTACATTAAATCTGTAGGCTAGGAGATCCCTATCATCTTAGGAGGATCCACAATGGGTCTAATTGCCGTGGGGGTAACTCACTCTTCACACGATTTTTATAGTTTTAAATGTACATTTTCTAACCTTGAATATTTTGTATTGTTAATTAAAACTATTGTAGGCATGTTCACAAGTTTGTTACAAACATTATTTTTTTAACACATTTTTCAAATTTTTTTGACCTATTAATTTTGTTCCATTTGTTGGTTTTTAATGGTCCATGCCTCCAATTTAAATAAACAATTAATTTCATTGCAGTAGACCCTTAATTTATACAATATGTCACAAATCGGCTATTTTTTCTCAAATTATCGTAGTCTGTGTAAGGGTGCCTTAAGTAGATAGTATCCGCTACAGTTGTGAACTGTAGTAACTAAGTGGTGAATCTTGCCGAAAGTCTTGCTGATTGATTAAAAGGTGTTGTGGAATGCAGAAATGAAAGTACTTTTCTGCTAATAATAACTGATTTTATTTTATCTTCTTAAACTTTGAATTCAGTAACTACATAACAGACAGTTGATTAATGAAAATATTTTTACATAAAATACTGAAATCTTTTATGAATATATCATTTGTTTTAATGTTAAATTTGCGAGTATTTCGCGTGGAGGATGGTTTTGTTCTTTATCTCTTTGAGGTTCAAATAGTTCTCAACTAGAAAACTGTCTTGTAGTGGCGAATCTATGTCTCTTATTAACATTGTCTTGTCGTGTCGAATCTAAAAGTCAATCCTTGATACTATCTTGTGATTTATACCAAGTTCTCTGGGTGTGAATTAAATACACTCCGCATAAAAATTATCCCATCACTATTATTTCTAAATATTTTGGCCATGTACTTTTTTAAAAATATTTTTTTTTTGGTTTAATTTATATTGAACCTTTGTAATTACATAAATCATAAATAAAATTTCTCATTTTAAATCACAGGGTAAATAAAGAATACCAAAAACGGACATAATAGAATTTATATTGCCTTCGTTTCAAAAACTAAATTCTTCGAAAAATGTGAAATTTTTGAAAAATACAATTTTCTTATTATCTTGTATTGCCTCCTCTTGCCTTTAACAGCCTCCATTCGCCTTGGTAAGCTTTCAAAAAACCTATGTATGTATTCTTGCTCCATGTTGTTCCATATTTCGTTTATTGCATGTTGAAGCCTATTAAGGGTTCTGAATGGAGCTTGACGGTGCTGCATCGCCCAACCTAAGTGGTCCCATACGTGCTCTATCAATGAGGTCTAGGCTGCGAGCTGGCTAATTCAATGTAGCAATATTTACCTCATCAAGATATTTTTGCACTATCCCGGTAGCGTGTGGTCTGGCGTTATCGTGCATTAGCACAAAATTTTCGCCAAAAAAAGGACCGTATGGAACCACATGAGGTTCTAGAATATCCCTTATGTATCAATCAGCCATCATCCTACCACCATTAATAGCTACTAACTTCGTTCGCCCATGAAAAGATATTCCTTTCCATACCATTATTGACCAAATCTGTCCCTTTCACGAAAGTTGCATTGGTAATGTCGATCGCTTGGTCTTCGGTATACTGGCATAGGTACGTCTGTCTGAAGAGAACAAACAAAACCTGAAATTGTCTGTAAAGAGAATATTGGACCATTCTTCTACACCCCATCTAGCAAATTGTAAACGGCAAACTCGATGTTCTCTGGTAAGACGCGGACCATTGGCTGGAACCCTTGCACGTATATCATGCACTCGAAGACGATTACGTACGGTTTGTATGCAAATCTGAACATTTCTGGCAGCTAAAAGGTCATTCTGGAGCATTCGAGCAGTGCAGTGTCGTGTTCTTAGGGCTGAAAGTCGTAAAAAGCGATTATCTAGAGCTGTTGTAACTCTAGGACGACCTTGGCCCTCTCTTCTAGAGTAGCGTCCAGTCTCTCTATGTCTTTGAAAAACTCTTGAAATGGTACTCTGTTTATCTGTTTATCAGTAAAAATGCCCATTCAGGGAATACTTAAGAAATTTTAAAAATAAATTTACTGTAGCCAAAATATTTAAAAGCATTGGTGATACGATAATTTTTGTGCGGTGTATAGATCTGTGAGTGGAACCAAGTCAAAATATTAAAGGAAATACTCATTTGACTCGCCTACATGTTACAAACACGTGCTTAACATTTTAAAATGTGAAGTTTTAAAATCAGGTTTCGATGTAAAATAGGGATGTTTTCCCTATTTAGGACACAACCTCATATTCTATGTTGTTTAAGCAAAATCTTGACAATTTTTACATTTCTATTTTGACGAGTAAATCATTTAATTTTGTAAAACAAACTTTAGTTTACCTTTAGTTTATAAAATGTTTCCCAAATTTTGAATATTATATTTACTTTTCAGATATTTTTTGTTCTGAGAAAGAAGAACGACCACATATCTACTTTGCATGTTATCCACCACGGCATAATGCCAATGTCTGTATGGTTTGGCGTCAAATACACCCCAGGTAAGCATCGGTATTTTTTGTACTTCTAAACCTTATAGACTAAATTTTTACTTTACTTTGTTGAGCAACTACGGCTCTATTGTTATCGACCCTTTTATTTCTTATTTCCATATTATCCGTCACCATTGCCTGAAGTCTATCGTGCCATGAAAATAAGTTTGTATAAAACACCGTCACTCTAAATTTCCTTAGAAATATTTTTTCAAATATTTATTTAATACAAGATGTCTCAAAGGCATAGGAACGTTTTATAAAACCTTATACTAAAAAAATATGTGTGCCTTACTGGGCGATAATATTATATTCGGCATTTAAAACGTTTAATGAATGAAAATATCAACTATGCACCCATAAATTTTGATAAATTTTTCTTTACCAAACCTATTAGTATGATTAATTTGCAATCAGTACTTTTTTGTACCTTCGTGGATGTTAATTCACATAATTTTCTGATTGCTCACTATAAAGATTTGGTTTTCCTTCTTATTAGCAATGAGAAACGATGTCCAGAATGTTTCCTCTACAGCTCTAGCTTGGATGACAGCTTCATCTGACTTAGAGTAGTATTTTTGAGTAATTCACTGATAAAGGCATCTCTTATCTAAACTAGCCCAAGAATTTTAATAGTTTTATCAAATTTTTGATATTCACTGATGAATTATAATACAGAATATGAGATCCACTAAGACGACAGCTTCACACTATTACTATATGGACCATTTTGTTACTTTGATATTGCAAATTGGCAATGCTACTATTTTATATCTTCTGTAACTATTTTGTTCCTTTTATAAACAATGATTCCTTTATTTTTCTAAAAAGATTTTCTGATTTTTTCAGGTGGCCATAGTACATTTTTCGGTTTTCTCAACACCTTTGTCCATATCATCATGTACAGCTACTACATGCTAAGTGCTATGGGTCCTCATATGCAGAAGTACCTTTGGTGGAAGAAGTACCTCACCGCGCTTCAAATGGTAAGTCGAATAAAAGTGATTGTAAATTATAAATAGGTATTGAAAAGAAGTGATTTTTTTTCTATTCGCTGGTTTTTGTGATGTTATATTATGTTGAGAATGGGGTGTTAATACACTGCGACCTAAAAGATCTATTGTGCCCCCTTCTGTCGCTAATACAGCAAGGAAATGTCTCAATGTCTATAACGACCCTTCCAATCCTATCTTCTCAAGGAAATGTAGGATTTGGAGTGGCTTAAGTTAGGTAAATCTCCCTCTTCTATTTGATATGCTCCTAGGTATAGTGCCCTTGGATTCTGGAGATAGAATGTGAATGAAGGTTTCGTCCTTCTTCTCACAGAATCTGCACTCACTATCTTCTACTACTCTCAGTTTACTAAGGTGTAATTTTAGTTGGAAATGCCCACTAAGGATCCCTTTTACAATATGTAGCCTGTTCTTGTTCAGGCAAATGCAGGCTTCCGATCTTTTCTGGTTATATTCACCCTAAAGTATCTTAGCCTGTCTCAGCCCCAAGAGATTGTTCCAATTATCGGTTCTTCTACTGCCCAATTCTTTTTTATTCTCTCCTAATATTATGTTACTGCTGATACCGCAGAACGGCTCAGGGTCCCACAAAAGTTGTTTGATCCCCTTTCCTTGCGAGACTATATGCAATCTCGTTATCCTATACCCCGTTATGTCCCGGGACTAAAGTGAGAGTAACTCTTGTTTCTCGCCTAGCTCATTCAATTGTTCTAGGTATCTCCAGAGCATTTTTGACCTGATTACGTAAGAGCTCAGCGCATTGATGGCTGCTTGGCTATCGAACATGATAATCTCTTGTCTACGGTAGTTTCTCTCGATGTTAAACTGGATACACTTCTCGATGGCGTGAATTTCCGCCTGGAAGATGCTTGGGTATTTTCTCAAGTTTTCGGAGTGCTTGATTCTCGGCCCATACACTCCTATTCCAGTTGGAACCATCCATATACCACTGAATAGCATGTCTTTCGGTTGGAAGCGCTATGGATTCTTGGCTCCATTCTTTTTTGCAGCTCAGCTCTGTGGGTTTGAAGTTTTTCACAAGACTGTACTTCTTTATCATTTTATCCTGAGGCATATCCCAGGCATCCTTGTTCCTGAAGCAAGTAGACTTTCGTCTTATGATGTACTCCTTGTGTAATTTTACCTGATGATTCCTGAAATCTAGAAGTTGTCTGAAACGGTTTATGTGCTCGATTCAAGTATATTATAGTTTACAAAATTATTTCTTTTATATTTGTAGATCGTGCTACACAATGTGCTTACATTTTTAAAACAATTTTTATATCAGAAAATAATATTGCACATTACGACAATCTCTTAACTAATGCTGAAGTGAGCTAGTTCAAAGATATTACAGCACTTAATTTAAAAATGACTTTCCAAAGATTCTTTCTATCTAGGATCGGATCAATTACTGTTATGTAGTGTGATATCGGGTGTTATAACTGATCGAGCACCTGAATGAAAGTTGGCTAACTAGTTACCTCCGATGTTTTGAATAATACTATGTTACCAAGGGCTCGTGCCTGCACAGAAGCGTATTCAGTATGTACATACGGTTAAAAAGATGTATGTTTGTAGCAAGTTTATTGATCAATGTAAACTAGTTGACAGATGATTGTCTTGTCTGGCATGACCCTAATAGCACAGTATTGTTTCACGAACGTTCCAGAAACATGCACTTGGGACATTAGAAACGTCTTTGTCATGTTTATTATTTTCCCTCAAACGTACCTGGGATGTTTCTGGCAATAACCATGTCATCATTTGTAACGTATTAGAAACGTTTCACAGATACTTTTGTGGAACATCCTGCGATGTTGCTCAAATGTCCTAGGCAAGAATTTATACCACTGCTGGAACGTTTCAGAAATGACCTAAACGATTTTTTAGTAGGATAATAAAATCTATTACTTCTATTCATAAATTTATTTAAAAAAAAATTGACAAAAAAATAAAAATTGTTATTTATTACGCTTTGATTCAGTGCGTCTATTTCTTTCCGGAGCCCTCTACAACCGGACATCTATTTTAATTTCTATTTATTTTTTGTTTACCAATTTACCGAATCTGAAAATGTTTTAATTAAATGAAAATATAAACAATTGATATTAAGTTAAAATAATTACCCATAATGGCTTTAGCTATTTTTAACTTGGCGACTTCCTGTTTTCCAGTGCATGAAAACAACTTACACAACTCGTACCTTGAGGCGAGCTATGCATCTTCTGATAAATTCACACACAATATTGCTACCTTGGATTTCAAAATACAATACCTAAAATAGACTAGAATGTATAAAAGTCACATTTTGTTAAAGGAAATTAAGTTACCTTCTTCATTTTGGCTTGAATAGCTTGCACGTATAACGATTGTTTCTACATTTGCAAAGCCTGATCAAACTTCGAATTGGAAGTGATTTTTCATGTAGCCCTCAGAAATTCACAAACTATACACTTCAATCCGGCCTCCTATTATCACTTTTAGTTTATTTAAAAGTTTATAGAGAAGTTGTTTATTATTTTTAAACTCATCCAAACTTTATTACAAGCGAGGCCAAACACCATTTTATTTTCAACTGTCAACACGTGGTCAACATTAATGAAATGTCTGTCATATGTCAATTGTCATTGGATCTATTATACGGTAGGCGTGTTCCGTTATTACTCCAACGTTTCTTTAGACACATCGTAGGGATGTACCATTTATGTCAGAAACATAGAAACATACATGGAACCTAAATGAGATGTTTCTGGCAGATCGGTGTTATTAGAAGATTTGCAGGATCAAGCTTTTTGGCGGCGACGCCTGGGAATAGGGACATGAAAAAGAGTTCATACGAAACTAGGCTAGTTGTACTGATAATTTCAAGCTACACTGTATAAACAAAGACTAAAGTACCAATTTTTTATTTTAGATTCAATTCGTCGCCATCATGGTTCACGCATTCCAGCTACTTTTCACCGAATGCAATTATCCACGTGCTTTTGTTTGGTGGATCGGCATGCACGCCGTTATGTTCTTCTTCCTCTTCAAAGAATTCTACAACCAAACGTACAACAGAAGGCATCGACTAGCCGCCAAAGCTGCACAAAATGGTGTTCAAAACGGCCTTAAACAGAACGGCCACGCTTCCAAATCGTACGCCAACGGCCATCTCAACGGCCATCTCAAACACGATGAAAAACAAAATGGCGTCCAAAACGGCGTCACGAAAGTTAGCGAATATTACGTGAATGGATCTTCGGAGATCCACCAGAGGATAAGATCATAGTGATATTAGATAATTAGGGTTTCTAGTTAATTCCAATTTTTGAGATGGACAATTTACTTAATTTAATTATTCATATGTTGAATGAATGAATTGGAAGGGGATTCGTTTGTTACTGTTTTTGATGCTACTATTAAAGATTAATAGGAATTTAGCTGAACCTTTTTTAAGTTAGCACAGTATTTATTAAGGCCGTGATAGCCTCGAAAACTATGTAAAAACGTCATGAGTGTTTAAAAATACTTTAAATTAAATTTAGACCTAGATAAAAAATCTTAAATGTACCTACTACATAAGTATATTTAATAATTGACCAATTTAGTTACCCTGATTGCCATACCTATCTAATCAATTTTGAAAAGTGGTTGCAATTTTCTACCAAATACTTAAGACCGGTGTTTTCCGAAATATCTACTAATTACAGCTAATTGGCATGTATTAATATCTGCTAATCATATTTAGTCATGGTTTATTGATACTTAGAATCAAAAAGCTTAATGGTTAATTAGCATTTTTTTAGGTATTAATTAGGAATGTTAAATACAACTACTTAGTTGATTAGAATAACTATTTTTTTAGAAATGTCAATTATAAAATAGCTAGGTATGAGGCATTTTGGATTTACTTTAATAAAGAATCTATTAGGTGAAGGTTTAGTGTTAATTATCTATTAATTAAAAAAAAATAGTTTAGAACAAACGAATTAAACGAAGTTCAAAACATTGTATTGGAGAAAAAATAAATTATAGAGGAAGTTATGAAAGTAGACATATGTTTTTGTTGTATTGATGTTCTGTTAAAAAGGAATAGCTTATAAACTAATAAGATGTCCTTTTGTAACATTTGTTAATTGCTGATTGAAGGATGTTAATTAGGGTTATAACAAAGGCTTTAATCTAATAATGTAACCTGAGTGTTAAGGCTGTAAAAGGGATCTCGTGTTGATTTTTTTAATTAAACATTCCTTTTTTGTTTTCTTTTTAACAGAAATATAAACAAAAAAATGCTGAATACAGTGTCTTCTAAAAACAGGGAATTGATTATTTTTCAATAAAAGTCTGAAAATTTAAACTGTCAGTCAGTCTGTCATTTTATCTTATAGACTTTTATTAGGGGATACTGTATATATGTTTGATATTATGAAAACGGAGCTCTTCTGGGGAATATAAGTTTATTTTAAAGTTGAATTCTTTTGCAACATCGAACCACTATTATTTACAATTACAAAGAAGAAAATCGTAATTCGAAAAATGCTGTTTTTCAGAAAACGCGTTCAAATCTTATAAGGTTAGTTAAATATGTTTGCAGATAAATTACACTTTGGAAATCAATAATTTTTTAGCACTTTCTTTTGGTCAATCAATAAGTATCAAATAAAAGTTATTGAAGCCCAAGGCAAGCTTCTTATATCTTCAGCAGGGTCTTTTCGAAACAGATCTAGTAGGGGAAGTTTGTTAAAAGAATTCAACTTTGAAACGCTTTTGCTAGTATTTGATGTATACCTACGTGCTCAAGTCGTTGTTTGTTTTTATTAAAAACTCGGCATACCACTTACGTTAACAAATCCAAAAATAGTGCCATTTTCAATTTTCCGTATTCTCAAACCCTTTTCACGTTGACAAATTTTACAATTTATCAGTGTGACCGCTGCTTTATAAATCGCGAAAGCCGCTAATAATAGTCACTTAGTAATAAATCAAAAAGTTGCTATACTGTGTTTGTAAAAATTTAATCTAGAATTAAGTGGTATTAAATTAATACGCACAAAAATAGTTTTCCATTTTTAATTGTTTTTGTTTCGTCACTGTTCAAAGTGCCTTTTTAGACGTAATGAAAAAGATTTTTAGCTTCAATAGAAGGTATATTGAAATTCAATATGCTTTTTATTTTATTGTTGTTTTAATTAAATAGGTATGGAGGTTATTTTAAGATAATTTTTATTTTGTAATTGATTTTAAGAACTGTCAGTTACGCTCAATTATTAATTCGTCAATTATGTCGAAACTGTGTCAATTAAAAAGTAAATTTTTATAATTGACAACTATTTGTGTCATATTTGACTTTGAGAAATTAAGGCGTTTAGCACCGACCACGGTGTAACTATAAGATATTTCAAGTCATGGCTGAAATTGATCACGTTTACCACTTGAAAACATACACCAAACATCTCAATTTGCAGGTGTATTCTAAATTACAGAAAATAAAAACCTGATGTACATATATATTTTTCAGGTTCGTTGCAATCCATGTTTTCTCCATTATCTTTGTCCAAATCATCACTAGCATAAGAAATGTGTACTGGAAATGTATTTTACCTTCTATATAAGTAGTGTAGCTAAATATAACTCTCTAAATTTTCCTTGACAACCATTTCACTTCTTCTAACAGTGATTTATTATAGGTTAAAAGTACGCCTAGTAGGTTTTAAAAGAAGAATCACTTAGAATATTAGAAACCATAGCAATTACAATAAACGTACTTTGTTGACTATTCTGTTTTTCATCTTCCGTTTCGATAGTCTGATTCGATTACATTGATTTTGATATTTTATGAATTTTTATAAATTTACTTGAGAAAAGCTAAAATAATTTGATTTGCGCTATTACACTATTGCGTGTGGGTAAGATGGCGAGGTACCTCTACAAAATAATAAAAATAATATGACAGAAATACAGTTTAATAATAAAACAAGACCACATCTTAAATTAAGATTCTTTTAAGATCAATGCAATACATTGAGCATGTGCCCAAAGTTTGCCGTTAAAACACTGAAACCAAAGCTCTTTATCTTTGCCTATGTTCCCACATAATAAGCAAGTTTTGTCACCTTCTTCGGGATCCATATCATCATCTGTGTCAACATAGGTTATTTTGGTTGAACTCTAAGAATCGGAAGAATCATGATTAAATAGTTTTTTTGGCCTTTCTTTCACATATTTCTTATTACCTTTCTTTTATTTTGTCGTTTGTAATTCTTTATCGCGTTTTTTTTGTTCTTTTTTAAATTTTTCAACCTCTTTTTCTTCGAGAGCATCTTTAACCAGAGTACTAGAAATAACAAGCGCTGGAATTTTTTTGTGGGATGCATAGCTTTTCGTTCTGCTCGAGGTAATGAGGAAAACCCACACGCTATTCCTTAATTTTTCAGGTTTTCTTTCTCTCTTTGTTAAGCATTTTTGGTGGCTCTAAATCTCTTGAGGTAAGTGTCGAGGTTGATGGCTGCTGTATATTTAATCCCTTTATGGCTTCTTTTCTAGTTGTATATTTGGGTTTCCTGCATTAACTTCTAATGTTGGTGTAGCTATGTCTTTCTCTCCGTGGTGGCAGCAGCTTCAAAATCATCATCCGAAAATATCTAAGAATTAAATATGGTTTTATTCTTGTGGCTTTTAATCCACTAATAGCATTTGATATCAATTTATACTTAGCCATTCCTGAACTTACCTACTTCATCATCTTATGTCCCTTTTTCCTACCATAGACATATAACCTATTTTTTTTCGACCTAAGTATTATTTCGAGTGTACAAAACAAAATTTGCACAACGTTATATTACTGTCATATTGATAACTGAAAAAAATGTTTACTTTTAAATTGTACCTTGGGACATTACTTATTCGTTGGGATAAAAAATAAATAAGAAGACGCTTAAAATATAAATAAACGTACTACAGAAAATGAGAATTGTTCCATTCGGCTTTTTGATCCTCCAACTACTGTCAGTTTTGTTTTATTTTATTTTAAAAATGTCCAATTTGCTGATTCTACAAAATTATTTTTTAGTTAAATAACTTTAAAATCTTTTTAACCGACTTCAAAAAATTAAAACATTCTGGACTCGCAACATTTACCTGCCATGGAGACATATTTTGAGGTTGATGTGATGGTCCAAGTTCGTCAAAAATCATCAAAAATCTGTTCTAAAACCAACTTCATTTACAATACCTGTGTCTGGTCGATATTTTGCAAAGGCACCTAAAAATTTGTTTTCACCAAATATTTCCGTATTTAGAAGGCAAATGTCTGTTATAGAAAACCACTTTGTACAATTTGGTACAGAGTAATTGATTTTCCTGGATTTTGAAGCATCCATTCACTAACAGTTTGATTGCAATATGTGTTATAAGGGCCAAACACAGTTCGATTCAAAGATTGTAGCTTTTGTGATGTGTGGGATGGAAATGTGAGTAGCACTGCACCATTGGACTGTAGGAGATCAATTAATATAGATGTTTCTAATGATTATCAAAAACAAATAAAACTGGGTTTTTCTTGGATGGCTTTAATGTTTGATATACTGAATGAATTTTTCTTGATGGATTGGTAGCTCTAGTCTAGTTTTGGAAGCTCCGTTCCACATGTGTTCTTTAAAATTAACTCCAGAAAAATAGCATTGGTGGTACGTTGTTTTCTATAGCAGTAATACCGACAAGCATAGTTACATTGATTCCATGTTATCTCGAAGTCATGCAGCCTATTTGTTTTACTTCCTTAGGAACTACAATACTTGAAGAACATTTATATTAGTTTTTGCCGTTTCATTGTATCACCAACTTTTTTTTGTTTAAACTGATTAAACCCAACAAACTAGTTGTCTCTGCTTTTTGTAATAATATTTTGTATGCTGTTTCAAAAACTAAAAACATTCTCTTCCTGGTCTTTGTTCTTCTCGGCATACTAACAAGCCAATACACGATTTTCTTGATAATTTAAACCGTAATGGAGTCGAGATTAGAATAGCAAATATTCCTCTAGATTCTAGATGCTTTTCTTCTTCCACTGTAAATATTTTTCCTATAGCATTCCTAGCTAAATATTCATATCAGGTTTGACGGATTCGCGCTGTAACTTAATGTGGCATGCCAAAATTGATTTGCTGCAGCTGTTGGACTTTAAAAGTTTTTGACTATTTAGAATAAGTTATTTTTTCTGTATACCATCAAACATTTTACTAATTTTATGTTTGCTTATGAATTTCCAAGATTTTATCATTTTTTTTTGCGAATGTAAACATTTCATCCATTTGTATACTTACAGAAAATGCAAATGACTCAATAACAAAAAAATTTATACAATTTAAGTAATTACGACTTTAGAGAATGATTATAATAAATTCGGAGAGTGCTCCTGTAAATCTCCTTTTATCTTAAAGGGGCGTAGATAGTTAGTTTTGAATGATTTTATGAATATTTGGGCAAAACTTAGCTTATCTACTTTTAAATAATGTTTCCCAATTAGATTTATTTATGTTGTAGATATTATAACCGATTTCCATGTCGACTATAGTTAACAAAGAAGTTATTCTTTTGTAATGTGGCAATATTCTATTTTTTTATTTCGTTCATTACTGGTTCATCTGTCAATAATTTAATATGACATATGATTTTAAATGTTGAATTTTTGTCACGAAAAGTTTGGTACCTACAATTTATTTTTTAAATATATTGCATATTTTGTTTTGTGGCCAAGAAATTCTTACATTTTACGTCTGACAGTGTTGCCAGTGTCAAAAGGTAGCGATCCTCATTAAAAAATTACCCTATTTTACCTAAAGTTACCAATAAAATGCAATAATGACTAATGAAGTGATAAACATGACTTTCAAAGCAATAATGTATTCTACTGAATGCATGATTAATAGCGTCAATTTATGATAGTTCATAAATTGGGTAAGAATACCCGAAAATCTTGTAAAATCCTGTGTCGTTGGCAACACTGTTGCCGTAAATACACTAGCGAACCTAGCGGTTTTTTACCCGTAACTCTGATCAATTTTAGCCATGTTTTCTTCTAGAGTTGGTTTATCTTATTGTTTACTGTGGCACTGACATACATATCGTCAATTATAATATAAATATTCTTGCACTTTTGCTCTTCTATATAAAAAATTAAGTATTCTTATAAACTTTGTCTGGTGTTCATTACAATTTAATATAGATCTAATATAAGTATACCGGACATTTCGTGGTTAATTCAGAAACAGTGATTGACAGTCAAATCAAATCTGTTGAAGCATCATTTAGAACACGTAGATTAAAAGTTCTATTTATTTAAAACAATGAATCGACATCTATCACCGTAAATTAAAATAAGTATATCTATCTTCAATACAAAAATCCTACCAACACTCGATCAAAAATTTGTCTCGAAAAATGTTTTTGTGTTTTAAAATAATTCAGAAATTGTAAAATGTCTTAAGAACTTTTAAGTGTGATATATTATGCAATAGTTTGCTATTTGTATGGGACCTTATTTTGTCGTGTAGAGGCTTAAATATATTAGAGACAATCAAAATTACACCATAGGTACTATATGGAGCATATTTCTTTTGGGAAAATAGTTTTTGCTTGTGATTCTTGAAAAAAAGTTTGACGAAAATTCAGGTTGTGAATTAAAATAAACAAGTACTTGGAAGTACTTTTAAAATAACATAAATAATTTTATTAATCGTTTGAAAGGTATAAGGTATATAAAAATGTTTTAAATATGTACATTTTACCTTTTGAGCACTCAAAAATATCCATAAATATCTGTTTAAAGGACAAAAAAATAGATTTTCAAATAGGTAACTTTAAATATATGTTTATTACACATACTAGTACAACAAATAGTTATTTTATCCAAAATATGGGCCCCATATATATCTATAATTTTCAATATTTTATAGGTGCTATTTCAAAAACAAGGTGGATCAATTCCTTACCCAAATAGAAACAAGCATTTCCTACATTTTATAATATATATTTAATGTTTTTATTTAATATTGTTTTTAAAAGTAAACTTTTTTAAAAACATTTTAATATTTTAATCGAATTATATGTCTGGCCTTTTTTGTATTTGCAGTTTAAAATGGATTGAACCACCCTGTAGATATGTATATTAATTTTGTATATATTTTTGTTCCAATAGTTCTGGAGGAGTAAAGTATCTGTGTGTTTTTCTAGCATAGCTACTCTTAAAGTTGTTGAAAATAAAAAACGAAAATTTTTACAATTTTAAAATGTTTTTGGGTGAATATCATTTCATTGTTGTACATTATTATACCTATGTATTTTTATACTCACCATTTAAATAAACATTGTAAATAATTTAATGAGTTTTATTTATTGTTTGAAGATGTTTTTTTTTTAATTACTGGGACGAATAGCGGAGGCTTAGTAATTGGGTACCGTTAGTTACCCTTTGGGGTAAACTCTAAAAACCGACTCCAAAATCCTGCAGAATTGTCGTTGAATATATCCATAAACTGTTTGTGCTTGTAAAAACTATTTTGTGTTGTTTAGTTAATAATTGTCTTACATGTGTTTTAATTAATTTATTCAAACAGACATCTCGCGGTTTAACCTAACCTACAATATTTTTTAAAAAAATACTATTGTATTACATATGACTTTTTTAACTCGTTTTGTTAAACTTTATGTAGCGCTTCCTTTATGGAAATAGTCAAGGTGTGCCTGATGATGAAGTGACAGCTTCGAAACCGGTCGCCAATTAAATTGACTTGTGAGAAATAAAGGACCTTTTCTTTAACCCCTTACACTTAATCTTGATTCATTTGCTTGCTCAGTAGTTAGTAGACGTTGGCCGTTGGAAAGAAAAGGTGGCATATAAACATTTATTCCCATATTTTGGTAAAACTGCATCGAGTCTCGATAACTGCGATCATATACAATGCTGTCACCATCTTGAAAAAATGAAAAAAATAAATCTTGTTAACAACCATAGCGTTAAATATCGACGAATCATTGTTTCGATTCTCGAGATCACATGATGTTATAGATCTTTAGAGGAAGTAATAATTCACTTACCCAGTTTTAGTCACCGGTAAATCAAATCCTTTATTCTTGAATTTAAGGAACACGGAGAAATTAGTGTCCATTGTTGTCACGATCTATAAGATACATTTGACCTATTTCTTTAATAAAATTTTGACTTTTTGCTATCAGCTGTCAATAATCTAGATGAATCATTTTTAAATTTGTAAAGCCGAGACGGGAATTTTAAATTTTATTTACAATAATAATGAATACGACACACCAAAAAAATGTTGTGTACGAGATTAAAAAAAAAACAATTTTAATCCAATTTATACAGAACCATCCGAATTTAAAGCGAAATTTTCGCATGAATTTATACAAAGAAAGGAAAAAAAATTATGGCAGGAAATATCGTTAATATTAATTCTTTGTTCTTCTTTAAGTTCTTCAACATTTTGGACAATTTATCTAAATATTATAACTTTATCATCATCCCAATTTACGAAGAATGCCTTTGTATTATTTTTTAACTAAAAAATTACAAATGTCTGTTTTTAAATTTAAAGGTTCATTTACTCCATACTAACGTCTAATGTGAGTTCAATTCAATATGAGCATGCGCGTAAAAGGATTTCAAACGATGGGAACCGCTTCTTACTTTAAACCAAGCGACCGATATTCGCTTGATTTTTAAGAGAAGTGATAATTTCAAGAATGGGTCTAAATGACTGTCCCACTAAAAAAGTAATCCCTTAAAATGATAGATCACATGATTCGAGAATCGACGCCCTGAAACGTGCGGGCCTGTAACATCAATTATATATCTGTCTGGTGCTGTCACAACCGGGAATTTAACTATACTATATTCACATTTCAAATACGCCCGATGTCAACAAAATCACGTGAACACCTAAACAGAACAGGGCCGCATTAAGCTCGTGAACCACGCGAAAAAAAATTTGAATTTGTATTTTAATATTAATAAATCTTAAAATATGTATTGTACAAAATCCGGACCAGGACTGAACTGAGTGAACATTTTAATATATATGCTATATTTTTTTTATTAATTAGAAGTCATAACAACTTACTTTCGTACATTTAAGAGTTTCTTTTTAAAATGAAAGTTTTCTTAGAAAGCTTTTTTGTGACTATAGCTACTGACTTACTTAAATGTATTATTCTGACTCTAATTCTGACATGCTTGAACTACTACTATCACCAACTGCTATTACAATTGGTTCAATTTGAGCCTCCATGATATTGTCTAGTTCCCATATTTTTGGTTCTACCTTTTGAAGTATATGTTCAATACAGCGCTGCCATTTCTCTGGAGAAATTAATAATACCGACTCGTCAAAAATAATTTTCTTACATTTCTGTCGGCCACGAAATTCTTCATATCTGCCCAAATTAATTCTATTGGATTCAACTCACAGTGGTACGGTGGAAGGCGCAATACTGTTTTATTATGTTGTTTAGCCATTTCGTCTATTATTAATTTGTCATACTGCTTTTTGTACTGTTTAACAAGGGCAAGCAGTTCTACTTTAAGCATTTGATCGTCGAAGTGTATATTCTTTGACAGTAACCAGTTTTGAATTTCTGCTTTCCTAGATGCCGTTGTAGGGGGCGTCCATTAATTACGTGAGGTGTTCAAGGGGGAGAGGGGATAAAACTAAATCTTTCTAAATCTCACTTGGGGGGGAGGGGGGTTTTCGTAAATCTCACGTAATTTTTTTCTAGTAGAAAACGGTGTAAAATTGCGTGAAAGTAAAGTTAAATTATAGTAAAAGTATTTCTAGAATAAAATATGGAAAAATCTTATAATTATGTTTATTTACAACCATATATGTAATGTTGTCATTACTTACGTTATTGAAGGTTGGGAAGTGTCACATTACACACCTCTAAATCAGAGCGAAGTTAAAGGAGCAGATGATTTCATTGAAAATCACTTGGATATGTTGGTTCCAGTAATCACTCTTGAGGCCGTGCATGAGTCTCCGTGGACTGAATTAGAATAGATTTTTTATTAATTTCCATTTAAGTATTTATCATTTAATTTTATTAATGTGATTTTAAATAATTGCAACACTCTCAAACACTAGTCTCTGCTAGTCTTAAATAAAAGTAATGGAACATTTTGTGTTTTTGTTTTTTTTTTTTTAATAATATAACACATTTACACCCAAAACACGAATTTTGAAAAATCTCACGTAATATTAGGGAAGGGGGGGGGGGAGGGAGTTAAGCAAAATCTTACCAAATCTCGCCAGGGGGGGAGGGGGAGTCAAAAAATCCTCAAAAATACCTCACGTAATTAATGGACGCCCCCTAGGTATTTTCTCCACTTTTCTCGAATGACAGGATGCGTTGTCCAATACTATGACACAATTGTCTTCTAACTTGGGCAAAGTGTTTGAAAACCAGTTTTCAAATGACTGTCCAGTCATTTCATTAGCCTTTTTGGATTCAAATGCCCATAGTGCATGCTGCACAAATCCGTCTTGTCTTCGCTACCGATATGACATATAATAAGTCTTTTTCCTTTTCCTGCAATTTGTTTTAGTTTACGCATCAGGAGTTTTTATTTTTAAACAAAATTATTGTACATATTCTTAAAAAGTTGTAAATGCGATTTTCTATATTTACAATAACATTTATATATATATTTTTTCTACCTACCTACCCATCTATTTATTTACCTACAGCTACTATTAAAAACATTTTAATAATTATTACTTATTACTGGTTAAATTAGGTTAGTGTGT
The DNA here is from genome assembly GCA_927349885.1 of Psylliodes chrysocephalus. NCBI lineage: Eukaryota > Metazoa > Arthropoda > Insecta > Coleoptera > Chrysomelidae > Psylliodes > Psylliodes chrysocephalus. The sequence continues at coordinate 38,495,245 of OV651822.1, forward strand.
TATCTTCTGTTCATAATAATAAAGTCTATTTTCACATGTAAAAAATAATTCTATGTATAGTTGAGTAGCTGTAGGTGGTCGTAGGTAAAGAATAGTACGTAATCGTGTTGTTAAGCAATTATGCACTCACTTAATTACAGTTACACACCCCTGTTCTATCTGCCACTCTTCTTTCAATTTCATGAACCACAATCCCAGGGTTGTGTAGCCTTTCATGTTTATAAACATTGAGGATCATTTCTTTGTTCGGGAGTCCAAATGTCCCTTTTTGGACGTTTTTTTTTGGGAGGTGTGAACGGCATGTTTTCACCTTCATCCGCGGTATCCGTGGAGGATATAGTATAGTTTTATCAAATAAAGCAGTCCAGCAAAACGAAATTAATAACAACAATAACAACAACAAACAACACGTACGTTGTGCAATAAAACTAAACGCTGGGTCAACCAAAACCAAGAATAACACAAAGCTTTACACTCTAAAATATTTACTGTTACGCAGCCAAATACAACACTGGTCAAATCGGTCATCTGGCGTTGAAGCACGTTCGTGTTTGACCGCCCAATAGCGTTGCGAGAATTGGGAAACACGTGGCTAGCACGCACTTATTACGCGCTGGTCACTGTTTACATCGGGAGTATTTGAAATTTGAATATACTTTAAATTCAAGCGTTTTGGCAAAGAATATGTCATTCGCTGCGAAAGATGATCAACAGATTGTTCGTGATACAAGTATGTGGCATCAACAAGAGCTACCAATGAATAAGGATTTACGTGACATAAAAGATTTGAGGTAGTGGTACTGTGATAAGTAGCTTATTCTTGACGAGTTATATGTTGGTAACCAAGATGAAGAGGAACAAAGTGAGTTAAGAACATCGTGGAATATTTTGTTAATAAGATATTGTTGCTTCGGTTTCATGCCAAACATCTTTCTTAAAACTTTTTGAGATGGATCATTTATCAGTTTTATTAGAAAAGTAGCTAAGCAATTTTTTTTAAACTTGTCTTCTAGGTGTCAAGCTATTGCAGTTACCTACAACCGTTGCAAACTGTGCTTTACTTAATCCGGTTAAGTACTTGCAATCGTCGTCATCCATATTTTCATTGTAAAAATCGAATATCTTGCTTTTTTCTTCAACAGCTACTACGCGTTCAGGGAGCAGATTAATTAAACATTCATTGTCACCATGAGTAAGCTGCCTAGGAGCAGCCCGCAATCGCAATAGAGCAACACATTCTTCAAAGAAGTAAAGATTCTCAAAATGTTCCGGGCATAATCGGTTTCCCAAGTTGCAAAATATCCGGTTATGAATCCATAACTTGAGAACAGCTTCCCTTGAAATATGCTGCCGTCTAATACCGCACACGCAACAAGATCATTGATTATTTAGTAGATTGAGCGGTACATTTCTAATGTTTTCGCCATTCCCTTCATCATTTTCAATGTCTACCTCGTCGTTGTACACTTTTTCAATGATGGGAATAGGATCTTGTTGGATATTAGATTGTCTTATTTCATTGTCTTAAGAATGAAAACAAACAAGATTTATTATGCTGCTACTATAAACATTGCTTTATTCTACCTTGTCGTCGAAACGTAGCATAACATTGGGTGCAAATGCGCGAGTTTCTTCCGGGCTCTACCCAGCAAATTTCTCTGTATGCTCGGAATATTCAGTAGAAACTGCCAGTAGGTTTCATTGTTGGCCGCTTTTGAAGTACTTTATTTATTGATGTACCCATCGCACCCAAAACTCTTTATTGGGGCCATGTAAAATTATCGAATATAGATACAAAAAGTGTAAAAATAAAAAGGTATTCTAAATAATTAAGGCCAAGTTCAATGACAAGTGACGGCGACTTTTTTATCACAAGAAATACAGCTCTGAACGATAATATTTTAAAAAACTGTTTTCATAAATGGGTTCAAAAAACTGTAAAAAATGATGGAAAGTCTATGGTTTGTTTTACTTTTAATGCATAATATTTTAATAAGTGATATTTAACAAATATTTAAAAGTTATGGACTTTCCATCATTTTTTATAGTATTTAGAAGTTAAAACGCAACATACATTCTTTTATTTTTGCCTAATTATTTCAGGATTCTTGTGATAAGATTTAAAAATGTAGGGCCCATAAGATGCTGCCATCTGAACAGACGGAATAGACACGAAAAATTGAAAAATTGCAACATCGCTCCCTATGCAGACGAATGTAAAATGGCTTAGCCCAATTTGACCATGTTTATTGGTGAGGGGCGAGGTGGTGTGCGGGGAAAGATTGCAATTAAATAAATTATTCTATAAATGCTATTTTCTGTTTGGAACACAACACAAGCATGTTTGTTTTGAAAGTTTGACGTTTATGGTTTGACGTGTCAGTTCAATTTAATGGACTTTAATAATTTAAAAGATGCAATGTACTTATATTATTTATATATATTATTGTAGATTCAGGTATGTTTTCGGTTTTTATTTTATTTTATTTATTTGGCTAGTTTGCTAATATCACACTATTCAAATTTAGTAAAAAATAATGTAATAATATAACAATTATTTTAATAACATTCTAAATAGGAAATGTAATTTAACTGCAATTGTTTTGATAACAGTATTTGCATATGGTCTGTGAATTTCATTTGTTTCCGCATAATTACACTTAAATATTTGAATTTTTCTACTAACTGTATAGATTTTCTTCCAATTTCCTATATTGTTTGTCCACAAACTGCATATACTTATTACTTATCAGCTTATATTTTGTTTTAGGTATTTGTGTTGATTTTTAACAAATGATTGCAACATCATTTATAAACATTTTGCAGAGTTTCATTGACAATTAACTCTTAGTTATCTGAATCCTTCCAACTTACAAGAAACATAGATAAGGACATCATAGGCAAACAGGTAAATGTCATATTAATTATTGCAACATTAAAAATCATTAATATAAATTAAAAATAACGGGGGACCTAATTTTCTTCCTTTGATGTGGTTAATTTCTTCTGATCAGAACAGCAATTCTTTTGTGCCAACTCGACACATTACATACAGAATAGAGAGAGACATTACATCAAAATCGCTGTCTGTCGAACAAAGATAGGAGTCTCGATAGGAGACGTACTCAAAAGATGAGAATCCCACTACATATGTTATTTAATTTTAATCTCTCTGACCTGATACTTAGATAATCTACATGCTACCCCAATGCATGCTTTATAGCATAGATATAAAAACCACCTTCATACCAATACTATTTAATTTTTTTATCCAATGATTTTGATCAACAGAATCAAGTGCATTTTAAAGAAATACAATTAATTTTGAATTGTACATATGGCGGATTGTACAATAGGCAGTTAAAATGTAGACTTAGTTTAAACTGTGAACCTTGTTGTATACTCATCGGTTATTGTTAAACATAGTTTTAAAAATGACATTTGTTTTTGAATATAACTAGTTAAAAATAAATTGTTAGTTAAAATATGTTTAGAATATTTTTTGTACATACATAATGTATTTTGTAATAATTAAAAATCATAATATTCTTGTAAGGAAGTTGGAATGCTTAGGGTTTGATCAGTCGCTGTTGAGATTATTTTCATCTTACCTAAATCATCGTTTTAATTATGTCTTTTACAACGGATTTTCATCTTCACCCCTCACAGCAACATCTGGAGTTCCACAGTGCTCCAATCTGGGACCACTATTATTTAGTATATTTATAAATGACTTGGCAATAAATTTAACCTGCTGTTCGCTGCTGACTTAAAAATATTTACCTTAATCTCATCAATTCAAGACTGTTACTTTTTACAGACCCAACTTGGGAATCATTGAAAATTGGTGTAATGAAAACAAGCTGAATGAATGTGTCTAAATATGAAGTATGTTCCTATACTAGAAGTATTATATATCTATAAGTTCTTGTAGCTTTGACAATAAACATATATTGATTGATTAACAAGGTGGAGTTTGATTATTTATTTAACAGCCTACATTTATCGGACTTGTGCACAAATTGAAGATTAAGGTATATTATTCAACCAAAAAGTTACTTTTTCGGATTATATTGAAAATACAGTTGCTTCTGCGTTGAAAAGCTTAGGGTTCTTAATTCGTAATACTCGTTCTTTTACAAACTCTTAAAGCTTGGAGATCCTTTACTTTTCTTTAGTTCGTTCCAGGCTAGAATATGCATCTCTTATCTGGAACCTTATTTACAATATTCGTAAAAGATCATTGGAAAATGTTCAGCGGCGATCTCTCAAGTACCTTTCTTTTAAAATAGATGAGCTGTATCCCATTCGAGGTATTGAAGAATCTCTGCTTCTTTCCAAAATAGAAGGGTAGTTTTCAGTGTTACATTTTTTTTATAAAATATTACATAACACTATTGATGTACTATTTTTGATAAATTAAATAAATTTTAATGTTCCCCAAACAGCCATTAGATATCATAAAACATTTTATACAGCAAGTATTTGAACGAACTTGGGAAGAAATTCACCTATAAGGCTAATGTGCTCAAATTTTAATTAATTTTGTTCTGATTGGGATATTTATTTCGACCATTAGTTGTACTAATTTGTAGCTAATGTATTTAGGATTCTTTCTTTTCTTTTTTTTTTTCTTACTGTTGCTAAATTTATTTTCTGTCGAAATATTATGTTTAACATTTATTTCATGTATTTTGTTCTGTAAATGGATTAATTTGTTGGGCAATAAAATTTATTTTTATTTTATTAAGCAAAAAAATGTTTATTTTGATGCACCTACCACCTTTAAAAGTTTGTCAGTATATTAACGAGAAATCCTATATAATTCCCAAAGAAAAATATTTTTGGAATAAATTCCGAATTCTATTTATTGATATTTGTTATTTTTTAGGATCAGTGACTCGAAACATGATGATCAGCTACACCAAGAATATCCTTGATACTTTAAAAAAATGGTACGAGATTAAGCAGATTTGATGCTATGTCACATTGTGGTGCGAAGACGTGGCTTGTATAAATTTGGGATATCAGTTGATAGAAAACAGTACGCAAAAATAAATTTAAATCTGCTGATGCATCAGAGATAGCCCTTTTCCATACCACAATATGTCATGCGTGAACTCGATGAGATTTCATCGGCTAAGTATCATTCCTCTGTAATGTTTTGTATAATTAGGAACACGCAACATTGTAAACAATTATGACCAGGGTTTTCTGACCTTTTCCCTAGGTCAGAGAGAATAAATGAATACTAAATAATGTATAGTAATAAAGATTGAAAATATATATACTTTTAAGAGTTTTATTATGTCAGCCATAGTTTTATACCAAAAATGAAAGTAAACTGAAATTATACATTATAAATACATTCATAAATAACTATATTTATAACACTCATCGACTCTCTCCTGGCTGAAATATGACTTATCTATCTATTAGGCTCTGTTCCGTCTATTTTTTGCCTTTAGGCTCCTTCTGACACTTCCATTCGTTCTTATTCAGTGTAGTATTCACATAGTTTTCAGAATATCAAGTGTTATACCTATCTGATGCTTGGTCCTGCAAAGTTCATCTTCAGTACACCTGCTTATGTGACATCTATCTCGATGTCAAGTTTGATTGAACGCCCGTTTCTTGCCTATTACTCTTATACTTAACCAGAACTAGCTTAGACTTGAACGCATATGTCTAATTCGGCCAAAACACAGCCTTGGTAGACAAATATATATTTTACCGCTGGTTTCATTACAAAAAACTGGAGTAAAGGGTAAAATTATCTCTTGTCCAGTACACTCGTATAATACACTTGAGTATTGCCTATATTATTTTTGATTGAAGACGTATACATTTAAAAATGTCGTTTACTTAAAAATCATTTAATTTTGATATTTTATTTAACTCGATCAAAACATTAAATTATTAGTTTCCATGGCTTATACCGGACCTGTATTTACTCTAGTAGCCATGGAGTAGCTAACATTGTTGCCGTCAGTTGCCGCCACATATTCATTAGTGACATACGTTTTATAAATTCATCGTGTTACAAATTTGTTGACATAAAGAGATAGAAATTTAAAGTGACGTCTTTTATTACTTCGAATGAAAAAAATCGATAATGCAATTTTCTAACCTATAAAAAATCGTGATGATATGTCAAACAAAATTGAACTTGGCCTTAAATAATAAACGAATTGAACAAAGAATGATGCAATAAAAAAATATTCTAATTAAATAATAAACGAACTGAACAGAAAACGATAAATTAAAAAAATATGCTAACTAATTAAATAATAAACGAATTGAAAAGAAAACGTTTCACACTTTTTTATCAACAATAACAACAATAACAAGAAAATGTCACTTCTGAAAATTAGTCATTAAAATAATTAAAACGAAACGTTGCCACATTGAATTTAAAAGATTTAAATTTTTTGTTAAAGGCCACCCAAATTTCCCTATCTAAAGCATACCTTCCTTTATAGAAAAGATACCAGCACCAGTTTTGCCCTGCCGATCTTTGGATCCATCAGTAAATAAAAATGTATAGTTGGGAAATCTTGACTTAGATTCTATTATAAAATTTTGTTTATTGAATGTTCATTTGTCTAAATTAAATTCCATAAAAGGAATAGTCGCAACCTGTATTTCTATGGAAAATTGAAAGCACGGAAAAGTAACTAAAAAATGAATTTCTTGAAAAAGCATTCGTGCAAAGAACGTATATGGGTAATTGTCGAAAATTCGTTGCAAAAGGTGAAAGTAAAAAAAAATTAAAAAAAAAATTTAAAGTAATTTTTTTGTATTCGAAAACATTTATCTGCATAGTTAGAACAAAATCAGTTGCATGGGCGAGATCAGTAAATAGACAATAATGGTTTTTTCTTAATTTTCAAAATACAGGTCCACGGAAATGACACAACTGTCCACCGATTTGATTTGAATTTCAAAAAGTCCTTAAAATACTGTTGCTTTTAATTATGTAGTAGGCTCAAAAGTAGCTAAGAAATTAGTAAAGGAAATACCCGAGAATAACGATATAAAATCAATTAGAACTTGAGCAAAGTGCTATGTGTGGGTATGTGTGTGGGGCAATAAAAACCACACACAAACATATAAACATATATATTCAATAAAAAAGGATACTTGCATCATTATTATCGATATAAATTGTACCAATGCTGTAATGAATACAATTTTCTCCTGGATCGCATTTAAAACAAGTAAGTCTTCTGGCATGCAGGACAGAGGGATTTGTTTTTGACCAGCTAAGCTGATATATCGCCATGGTACCTTTAAAAGGTTTAAGAGTTACGTTACCCAAAATTTTATCTATTTTAGAGAATTCACCATCATCAATCGCAATAATTTTAATTCCAGGACAGTTTAGCCTCAGCTCTTCAATCAACACTTCAAAAGTTGGCAGACCTTTTCCCCTTGCAACCAAAGAGTCTGCCGCCCAGCTAGCACCGGACGTCGTTTCACGTCATAATCACGTTGAATTTTGGTCAAATACGTCGATGTGATTTTTTGACGCAAAAGTAACGTAATAATAACGTCATTTTTGGACCAATTTGACACGTAAATATAGTTGTTGCGAACAAAATAAACCTATTTATGTCATTAATGCACTTCGAGTTTTTGTTATTCATTATTAAATAAATAGAAGGTAATTTATACAACATCGTTTATTTAGCGGTCATTGTGACACCAAAATAAGACGTACTATGACGTTATTTAGAGACTAGTTTGTCACGTTCTGAAATGAGGCATTAAACTGAGCACGTGTACACGTCGATTCTACACCTTTATTGTTTTACATTAAATTTATTAATAAAAGTATCTTTAGTGTTTATAATAAATTTATGATTCTCATTTTAAATCTAGGGATTTTTGGGAATTTTCATTTTTAAATGAAATTTTATGTCAACACTGTTTAGAAATGTCAGCTGTCATGTCATTGTCCAGGGTTAGCGGTTCACGCCATTTTGTGTTATTTTTGTAACTTGTGTTTGTAACATTCTTTTATTGTATGATTTTGTATGTCCTTTGAAGGTAAGTAGTTAGGACGTTTAGTGCGATATTATTGTTTATTTTTAGTATGTTTATAGGAATTCAATACGCTGACAAGCACGGCACCGGAGTATCATTAAACCACTTCAAGTTCCAAGTGGCCGACATAGGAAATGATGTTCTTATAAACAACAAGAACCTTTTAACAAGAGCTTAAAAAAGGAGAAAATTGGACTCTTTCCTATTTATAGAACATATTTTACCGAAGGTGAGTGATTTTTTATATTGTAAAGGTGCCTGTAGCTAGCCTAATTTTGTTTTAACTATTAACGTAGACATTAATATAAACAAAAATTTAAGGATTTTAAAACAAAACCGTTCATAAAGATAATTTAAACATATATATTCCTGACAGATCTGATTTTATTTATCTTGTTTAGCATATAATAATAAGTTGTGAACCATCAAATATATCACTTTTGTGACAGCTTAATGATATAAAACAATTTCTGTCTTTCTCGGTCATTGCTAACTCTATTTTTTGGCTCAAATTTTATTTAAATAATGTAAGTTTCTGGTAGTTATAACTATTATATTTTTGTTTTAGTGAAACGAAAATTTAATAAGGATACCATTGAAGCTGCTTCAAGCCTGATGTATATTCGGAATGATTTGTTGAATATCTGGACACTGCTATATAATCTTTTGTAATTTATACATTCTAAGTACATATTCTAAGAAGTAATGTTTATTTAGTAATAGTTCAGGTTAGTATACTTACTATGTTTCAATTTAGAAATTTTATGCAGTAACCTATCTTTTTTATATAAAACATATTTTTATTAAACATTTTTTAAATAAAACGTTTTTTATAAACATTTTTTTTACAAATTAAACATTTTTAAATGAATATTATGGTGTTTTTTTGACGTCTAAACACGTTATCTGGTGACGTGTTTATCACGTCGCTGTATGACGTCTTTGATCTGTGACATATTGCCGTCACTAGCACGACATAAATTGGTGATTTCGACGTAAAATGTGACGTGTATTTCACGTGAAAATCACGTGTCTGTGCTAGCTGGGCGTTCTCTTAAGACAACCACCCACCCCATCTGGCGCACCCTTTCCGTGACCACTCTCGCTATAATTCCAGTACAAAGTCTGGGCACTCAATTGGGGCACTAAATATATAATGGCAAGTTGGAACATTTTTTTGTTCTTATACTGGCTGGAGGGTGGGTCCATCACTTACAAAATAAATAGTACGTAAATGAGGTATTAATTCTTTAGTTGTTTTTAATATTGGTGTTAAGTGGGCAAAAATGAAAGTAAACTGAAATTATACATTATAAATACATTCATAAATAACTATATTTATAACACTCATCGACTCTCTCCTGGCTGAAATATGACTTATCTATCTATTAGGCTCTGTTCCGTCTATTTTTTGCCTTTAGGCTCCTTCTGACACTTCCATTCGTTCTTATTCAGTGTAGTATTCACATAGTTTTCAGAATATCAAGTGTTATACCTATCTGATGCTTGGTCCTGCAAAGTTCATCTTCAGTACACCTGCTTATGTGACATCTATCTCGATGTCAAGTTTGATTGAACGCCCGTTTCTTGCCTATTACTCTTATACTTAACCAGAACTAGCTTAGACTTGAACGCATATGTCTAATTCGGCCAAAACACAGCCTTGGTAGACAAATATATATTTTACCGCTGGTTTCATTACAAAAAACTGGAGTAAAGGGTAAAATTATCTCTTGTCCAGTACACTCGTATAATACACTTGAGTATTGCCTATATTATTTTTGATTGAAGACGTATACATTTAAAAATGTCGTTTACTTAAAAATCATTTAATTTTGATATTTTATTTAACTCGATCAAAACATTAAATTATTAGTTTCCATGGCTTATACCGGACCTGTATTTACTCTAGTAGCCATGGAGTAGCTAACATTGTTGCCGTCAGTTGCCGCCACATATTCATTAGTGACATACGTTTTATAAATTCATCGTGTTACAAATTTGTTGACATAAAGAGATAGAAATTTAAAGTGACGTCTTTTATTACTTCGAATGAAAAAAATCGATAATGCAATTTTCTAACCTATAAAAAATCGTGATGATATGTCAAACAAAATTGAACTTGGCCTTAAATAATAAACGAATTGAACAAAGAATGATGCAATAAAAAAATATTCTAATTAAATAATAAACGAACTGAACAGAAAACGATAAATTAAAAAAATATGCTAACTAATTAAATAATAAACGAATTGAAAAGAAAACGTTTCACACTTTTTTATCAACAATAACAACAATAACAAGAAAATGTCACTTCTGAAAATTAGTCATTAAAATAATTAAAACGAAACGTTGCCACATTGAATTTAAAAGATTTAAATTTTTTGTTAAAGGCCACCCAAATTTCCCTATCTAAAGCATACCTTCCTTTATAGAAAAGATACCAGCACCAGTTTTGCCCTGCCGATCTTTGGATCCATCAGTAAATAAAAATGTATAGTTGGGAAATCTTGACTTAGATTCTATTATAAAATTTTGTTTATTGAATGTTCATTTGTCTAAATTAAATTCCATAAAAGGAATAGTCGCAACCTGTATTTCTATGGAAAATTGAAAGCACGGAAAAGTAACTAAAAAATGAATTTCTTGAAAAAGCATTCGTGCAAAGAACGTATATGGGTAATTGTCGAAAATTCGTTGCAAAAGGTGAAAGTAAAAAAAAATTAAAAAAAAAATTTAAAGTAATTTTTTTGTATTCGAAAACATTTATCTGCATAGTTAGAACAAAATCAGTTGCATGGGCGAGATCAGTAAATAGACAATAATGGTTTTTTCTTAATTTTCAAAATACAGGTCCACGGAAATGACACAACTGTCCACCGATTTGATTTGAATTTCAAAAAGTCCTTAAAATACTGTTGCTTTTAATTATGTAGTAGGCTCAAAAGTAGCTAAGAAATTAGTAAAGGAAATACCCGAGAATAACGATATAAAATCAATTAGAACTTGAGCAAAGTGCTATGTGTGGGTATGTGTGTGGGGCAATAAAAACCACACACAAACATATAAACATATATATTCAATAAAAAAGGATACTTGCATCATTATTATCGATATAAATTGTACCAATGCTGTAATGAATACAATTTTCTCCTGGATCGCATTTAAAACAAGTAAGTCTTCTGGCATGCAGGACAGAGGGATTTGTTTTTGACCAGCTAAGCTGATATATCGCCATGGTACCTTTAAAAGGTTTAAGAGTTACGTTACCCAAAATTTTATCTATTTTAGAGAATTCACCATCATCAATCGCAATAATTTTAATTCCAGGACAGTTTAGCCTCAGCTCTTCAATCAACACTTCAAAAGTTGGCAGACCTTTTCCCCTTGCAACCAAAGAGTCTGCCGCCCAGCTAGCACCGGACGTCGTTTCACGTCATAATCACGTTGAATTTTGGTCAAATACGTCGATGTGATTTTTTGACGCAAAAGTAACGTAATAATAACGTCATTTTTGGACCAATTTGACACGTAAATATAGTTGTTGCGAACAAAATAAACCTATTTATGTCATTAATGCACTTCGAGTTTTTGTTATTCATTATTAAATAAATAGAAGGTAATTTATACAACATCGTTTATTTAGCGGTCATTGTGACACCAAAATAAGACGTACTATGACGTTATTTAGAGACTAGTTTGTCACGTTCTGAAATGAGGCATTAAACTGAGCACGTGTACACGTCGATTCTACACCTTTATTGTTTTACATTAAATTTATTAATAAAAGTATCTTTAGTGTTTATAATAAATTTATGATTCTCATTTTAAATCTAGGGATTTTTGGGAATTTTCATTTTTAAATGAAATTTTATGTCAACACTGTTTAGAAATGTCAGCTGTCATGTCATTGTCCAGGGTTAGCGGTTCACGCCATTTTGTGTTATTTTTGTAACTTGTGTTTGTAACATTCTTTTATTGTATGATTTTGTATGTCCTTTGAAGGTAAGTAGTTAGGACGTTTAGTGCGATATTATTGTTTATTTTTAGTATGTTTATAGGAATTCAATACGCTGACAAGCACGGCACCGGAGTATCATTAAACCACTTCAAGTTCCAAGTGGCCGACATAGGAAATGATGTTCTTATAAACAACAAGAACCTTTTAACAAGAGCTTAAAAAAGGAGAAAATTGGACTCTTTCCTATTTATAGAACATATTTTACCGAAGGTGAGTGATTTTTTATATTGTAAAGGTGCCTGTAGCTAGCCTAATTTTGTTTTAACTATTAACGTAGACATTAATATAAACAAAAATTTAAGGATTTTAAAACAAAACCGTTCATAAAGATAATTTAAACATATATATTCCTGACAGATCTGATTTTATTTATCTTGTTTAGCATATAATAATAAGTTGTGAACCATCAAATATATCACTTTTGTGACAGCTTAATGATATAAAACAATTTCTGTCTTTCTCGGTCATTGCTAACTCTATTTTTTGGCTCAAATTTTATTTAAATAATGTAAGTTTCTGGTAGTTATAACTATTATATTTTTGTTTTAGTGAAACGAAAATTTAATAAGGATACCATTGAAGCTGCTTCAAGCCTGATGTATATTCGGAATGATTTGTTGAATATCTGGACACTGCTATATAATCTTTTGTAATTTATACATTCTAAGTACATATTCTAAGAAGTAATGTTTATTTAGTAATAGTTCAGGTTAGTATACTTACTATGTTTCAATTTAGAAATTTTATGCAGTAACCTATCTTTTTTATATAAAACATATTTTTATTAAACATTTTTTAAATAAAACGTTTTTTATAAACATTTTTTTTACAAATTAAACATTTTTAAATGAATATTATGGTGTTTTTTTGACGTCTAAACACGTTATCTGGTGACGTGTTTATCACGTCGCTGTATGACGTCTTTGATCTGTGACATATTGCCGTCACTAGCACGACATAAATTGGTGATTTCGACGTAAAATGTGACGTGTATTTCACGTGAAAATCACGTGTCTGTGCTAGCTGGGCGTTCTCTTAAGACAACCACCCACCCCATCTGGCGCACCCTTTCCGTGACCACTCTCGCTATAATTCCAGTACAAAGTCTGGGCACTCAATTGGGGCACTAAATATATAATGGCAAGTTGGAACATTTTTTTGTTCTTATACTGGCTGGAGGGTGGGTCCATCACTTACAAAATAAATAGTACGTAAATGAGGTATTAATTCTTTAGTTGTTTTTAATATTGGTGTTAAGTGGGCACAAATCGCTGCTGGGTCGTGCCTTAAATTTTTCGAAAACATTCCAAAACAAACCGTACCACCTTTGTGATACATGACCACAGTATGTATTGATATCTGCGGTTTAGATCCGCCAAGTGGGCAGATTGGATTTCTTCGTTGTACTTACAAGTATAGTTTTCCGAGAAATCCATGTGCATGGTGGCTTCATTCGTTTTAAGATTTTTTTAAATATATTTATTTCCTTATACTGGTGCATAACGTTGGTATAATGTTGCATAAAATGTGGCATATTTTTGTTAAGCTCTAGCACAGCCTCATATTTTGAACAAAATTTATTTTCTTTCACAGTCTTTAGACACAGCTTCTCTTGGCCTTTAACTATAATTTTTGTTTTTTTTTTTGTTAACCAGTTTTCATATGACATTTTTTCTTGACCGTTAAAAGTATTACAAACTATTGTTTTATTTTTACATGATTCACATTTTCTTTCCAAACAGTCTTCATTTAGCTGCCCCTCGCAACACATGGATTTCAAAATTTCTTCAAGACTATTTTCGTTAATAATTTTTTCTTGTTTTAATCGTTTCACTATCAGTGACATATTTGTATGTATTTTACAAAGACAGGTGTATCGTTCGGCCACTTTAGGAGAAAGAATCCAAAAAGGCCTGAGCTTGCAAAATGTAGAGTAGCTCATACCTTTATAGGTGCTATTTTTAATAAACTTGGAAAAAAGATTTTTTAACGAGTTATTTAGGTACCTTATTTGCTTCTTAGTCTTGTGTCTTGCAACTGTTTCTTTTTTGCCAGCTGTTAAACGACTCTTTTTGGAATATTTTGTAAATGCAAGTCTTTTTGAAGTTAGAAAACTTAACCGGTGACTATATTTAAATTTATTAATCAACGGGCCTTTTAAAACGGTTGAAAACATTTTCATTCTTTCCTTTGAAGAATTTTGTTGTAAAAAGTTCTTTTTTATTTGGTGTGTTATTACCTCACCAAACAATAGATTTCTTTTCACTTGACGGATAACAGATTGGTTTTTTAAAATGGACTCAACATTTTTCTCGCACAGAGAGTCCACAGAAGTGATATCCACGGAAGTGACAGAATATACAAAATTATGCTTTAAACATGTTTTGAAAGTAAGGTTATGATCTGTTTGCGGAAAAAATATCTCTCATGTTATTATAATAATGGTACCAAATCAGAAATAGAAATTATTTTACTATTTTTTACCTATAGTAATAAAAGGGATTTTTATGTGTTGATATCTTAGTTACGTATTTTAGTGCTAACCAGCTCCTTCGAGACTTTAAGGTTGATTCTCCACTTTCAGATAGCAATATATTAGTTGGTGCTGAGCGCATCATACCTTATACTACACAAATAGCTTAATATTGCATTTTATCTAATCGTTTCAAGAGCTCTTGCGAACAACAGCCAGAAAAAATACTTCCAAAATCTAGATGACTACGAACCAAGACTTTATAAATCATTAGAAGAGTAGAAGGCTGAGCACCCCACCATGTACGGCCTAAACATTTCATTAAGGTAATGCCTTTTAGTGCTTTGCATATACAGGGTGTCCCAAATTGTTTTACCCAGGCTATAACTTCTAAACCATGCAAGATAATCGAACCGGACAAAAGTCATCCATTATAATTGGCAGTATACTTTAAAATAAATTAAAATTTGATGACCCACCCTCAAAAACTACCCCTCTGGAACAACCCCCTCAAAAATTATTAACGACACCCTAATTTTTTTCTGCTCATTTTTATAGTCGCTACTTTTCTCTGTATAACTGTTTTTAAAATTTTAAAATCGCTCTATAAATAAGTGATAAATTAAATAAAACTGTATGTCAAGTTGATGATAAAAAATACTTTATTAGGTGACACATAATTAAAAAAATACATTGAAACAAGAGAAGGAGAAGACAAGAAATAAATATCAACAAACAAAGAGTAGTAATAACTTATAATAAGTGCTCAAATTGCCCACCTCCCACTTCCACACATTTGTCAAACCTTAACAATAAATAACTAATTATCCTATCGGTGTACTCGTTGGAACTAAACAGATTAGGCATTTTGAAATAATTTGTTAGGACTTGACAAACTCTAAATTATTGCAAACTTTATTAAGTAAAAACTGCTAACTTTATCGAATGCACTTCTGTTTGACAAGAGACAGATTGATATAATATTGTTTATAATGCGCTAAAAAACTTACCATGAATTTGACAGCAAGCAACTTGATGAAAATGAAAAAAATAACAAATCTCAGTTATTTATGGAGTGATTTTAAAATTTTAAAAACAGTTATACAGAGAAAAGTAGCAACTACAAAAATGAGCAGAAAAAAATTAGGTTGTCGTTAATAATATTTGAGGGGGTTGTTCCAGTGGGGTAGTTTTTGAGGGTGGGTCATCAAATTTTTATTTGTTTTAAAGTACACCGCCAACTATAATGGATGACTTTTGTCCGGTTCAATTATCTTGCATGGTTTAGAAGTTACAGCATGAGTAAAACAATTTGGGACACCCTGTATGTAATCTAAATGTGGCTTCCAAATCAGATTATGTTGAAAAATAACCCTAAGTATTTAATTTCATTTTTCCAGGAAATTTTATTTCCACTAATTTTAATGTAATCTAACAAGTTGGGTTTACCTTTATTTTTAAAACAGATAGCCATACATTTTGAGGAAGATAATTGTAGTCCATTTTCCTCCAAATACGAAATAATATGTTTAAGTGATTCATTATCATCGTTGATAATCTTATTCCGATTATTAGAATAAAATCATCTGCATAACCTAGTAGAGTTACATGCTCGAAAATCACTGTTTTAAGAGGGTCACAATATATATTAAATAATATCGGGCTTAAAGGGGATCCCTGAGGGACTCCCTTATTTGTGGTATGTGGGCCTATTATATTTCCAGATAACGGATCCAAAACGCTAATGCTTCGCTGCAAATTCTACAAATATCCTCCGGGAGTGTGTATTCGGCTAAACTTTTAAACAATTTTGGAATATTTACATTGTCATAAGCTGATGATATATCAAGCAGAGCTACTACAGCATCATCTCTGTCAGTTAGGCTTGTAGCAATTAATGAATACAAAGCCGTTAAGTTATCCTGAATTCATCTTCCTCGTCGAAAACTCTATTCTGTTTTTAATTAATGATTCAAATAATTTACCGAAGGATGATGAAAGGCTTATAGGTCTCCAACCCTCTGTAGAACTAATATCTTTTCCAGGCCTGGGTACAGGCATCACCAGTTGAGATTTCTACTCTTTAGCAATAGGTAATAGGTTCTAAATTTGGTAAAACTCTATTGTATATATTTAATAAATAGTCCAGACCACTTAAAGGAAGGTGGAATAGCATACTATTTGATATGTTATCTAAACCTGGAGCCGTGTCCCTTTTCCTCTAGAGAACAGAATTAATTTCATCTAAAGTGAAAGGTTTACTTGTTTTCACAGAAAAAATTATTTCAGATATGTTATCCTGATCAATATTATCAGTAAGCTTTTGTAATAATAGGGGCCAATGTTAGAATTGAGAGGTGGACATCGACTATATTGTTTTTGTGAATTAGAGAAAGCTTTTACCATGTTTCATATCTCTGATACCTTTTTATTCGGAGATAAGCTAGAGCAAAATTCCTAAGAATTTCGCATTTTCTGTTCTCTTGGTATTCTTCTTGTCCTTGCTCGATTTATTTTAAATTCCACGTAGTTCTCAATCTTTGAATTGTCGAAAAGCCTCCTTGCGTACTTGAATTGCTACTGTACAAGCATCATTTTACCAAACATTTCAAAGTTTACCAACCTTTTTACATTTTTTTGTCATGTAGACATGTTCTGTCTATAGTATTAAATTCAGCTTCTATGATTAATATAAATAGTGGCCAATTAGCTCTTTTAGTATTAAATCGCCCAAGAATTGTTCTACTGTGGTCTATATTTTTTCTTTATCTCCAATACTAAAGTGTGCAAGGCAAGTCCCAGAATCATATATTACTTACCAATTTGATTTATTAGCCAGTTCCGGAGGACAGATACATACGTCGGGAGCACTAGCTCTTTCATCTGGTCGAGTAATTCTAGTGGCAGTGTAATCATTGAGTATAATAAGTCCGTAGTCATCTAGAGACTTTTCAAGAGTTAAACCATTACTGTAACAATAACCGGAGCCCCATGCCGTATATTTAGTATTAAGGTCCCCTATTAAAACCATTGGTTTGTATGATTTTGTACTAATGAAAGTGAACACCTTATCAAGAATGTTCCAAGATAAAATTGTGTCAGAGGTTATGTAAATACTAATAAGAATTGAAGGAGGTAATTCTATTACTACAATTTTCCAAGATTTAGGGAAAAATATATTTGTTAGGATTATTTGATTAACCGGAATGTTATTATGAATAAGTATCCATCATACATGGCGTATCTTATACAGTCATAACCTTATGATTTGTGATTCTGGTCGCAAAAAATACATACTGGTTCTTTGTTACAATTTTCATGACTTTCACAGCAGCAGTTACAACGCTTTTTACTTCTACATTGAATTTGGGCATGACTGAATCTCAAATAGTTTCTACACTGCGAAACAGGAGGAACATAAGCAAACACTTTAGCATGGTACGTGTAAATTTTAATCTCTTCAGGTCTTCTCTTTCCTTTAAAAGTTAGTAAAAACTAGATGAACGTAGATACTGAATTCCTTCTTAAGTTACTATTCTTCTGTTTAATCTACGGACTTCTATAATATTGTATTTGTTGCCAGCATTTTGTAAAATATCTTCACTTGTAATGGAATAGCCTACATCTTTAATAATGCCTTTGATAGTTAAAAACCTTTGAGGAATGTATATTTCATAACCTCCACGTAAAAATGTCTCGTTACAAAGTATTTTATTGGCTTCATGTGGAAGATTAAAACTTACTCCAACTCGGTGTTTGCCCAAATCCATAGAATGTAGACTCGGTATATTTTCTCCATTGACTTTTAGTTCTACTATTACTGTAAAATGGCCAAAACAATCTGATTTAAAAGCAGTAACTTTATTTTTCAGTTGTATTACTTCTGTGGACACTTCTTCATTATCCTTAAACTCTTATAGGGTTTTATATAGTTCATTCTCAAGATCTAATAAAGACCTATTTTTTGCTGGTGATAGCTGATGTAAAGAGTTCAGTAATTCATTTTGTTCTGTAGTAATCTTAGTTTTAATAATGGCAGGTAGTGTTTGTTGTGGATCACTACTTTCTGGGGAATCTTCCCCCATATTGGGGTAAGATAGAGCTTTTACGTTAGACCGCTTTAAAGAAGTATTTACGGTGCGAAACTTTTTGTTGGACTTGAAAATATGTAAAACTATCACCTAATAAATTAGTTTATAAATAAAAAGCAAAATTTGGTTTTTAACTGACACTGGTCAAATTGAAAACCCCATACAAAAGCTTGCCAATCTAAACCACATACCCCAGAATAACCACTATACTTTGATTTTCTCTTACTAAAATTTGATTTGTAAATATTTGTTTATAAGGTTTTCATTCAAATAAATTGAGATTGGGGGGTTTCAATTTATTTGAATAGTCGCACTGCGCAGCTTTCTGAGTGCCTTTTAAAAGGAGATAGAACACCCGGCCCTCTTGATGCCTTATTACGTGTTGCCTACATCTTGGCGCAATATTTTTAATATTTTGCTTGCTGCTGTCAGTGTCAGTGAATATTATTTTTGGAATCACAGTTTATTGCTAAAGAATCTGTTAGCTTACACGAACCAGTTGAAAGTTCCAAAATAACATCCACTCCAGGGATACAAATTCAGGATGCGCAGAAGACTGCTGTTTTATTATAGGTGGTTGTCATATATTGTATTATCCGAGTTGCGCAGTGTATAAACTGGAACATTGAGATCAAAAGTGCCGACGCAGAGTGAGCGAACTGATTCTTTAGCTATAAACTGTGGTAAAGGCATCAAAATGGCCGCGCCCTATGGTGGGCGTGTCGGACCTCTCTCTTGTGATCTCTCTCTATAGTGATCTAAACACTTTATGCAATAGTTAGTTTGACACCTGGCATCTAATGGTGAAAGAGGAAAATAAAATTGAAATAATTTTATTAATTTGCTGTTAAAGAATAAAAAAAAAAACTATTGCAAACAAATCTTTATTGATTCAATCATACAAAATATTGAGCAAATTTTATGTGGAGTATATATACCTTCTATACTTTATAAAATATATAATAATAGCGAATTTAGTCTTTTCTAAGTTTAAATCTTTAAATCTAGTTTGAAATGTGTTATTTATATTAGCAACTCATGGCTTGAAGCTACGATTTGGCTATAACATTCACAACAGTAGTACATTACTATATAGTAAGGACAAGTAAAAAAACTAAAAAAGGTTGGGTAAAACTATTTAAATATTTACAGTGAATATCAAATTTAATAAGACTAAATTCATCATTATAAAGGTTAAGATACTTCTTGTATTCATTGAATATATTATAATTACATAATACATTATGTTTTTATTATAAATAAAAATTATCTAAACCGGTAAGTAATTCGATTTTAATTTTTCTATAATTATTTTATGGAGGTAAAAACAAAACCTAAATAATTTTGGTACCTATACAGTACTTATTTTTTTGTGATAGGCATACGACTAATATGTAAAATAATAAAATGGCAACAAGGCAAGAGCCAGTCGTCGACTATAATAAGAAGATATGGTGGTGGGATATTAGCCGAACCGAATGTCAGAGACAGAACCAGAGTGTATAGCGATAGCGGGGATATCGTAGTTGCCACATGTTCACTGTGAAAGCATGGCTATGCCTATTACAAAATAATAATCACTGTATATTGGAGAAATATTAAATATATTACAAATTTACAAAAATAATAAAAGTATCTATTCGTAGAATTTTATAAAAATATTTTAAAAACACTAGTGACAATTTTCTCGACAACACACTGTTTATACAGGAGAATTAAAATTCAACATATTGTTTAAATAGTTCCTATTAATGTTCGCAAATTACTTAGCAAAGAGTGAAATGGCTGAGACATGTCTGAAAAGCGAGGCCACAACTTAATCTGTGGGCCAAAAGAACTAATTATTTAATTAAACCTCGAGGTAAAATAACTGAGTTGGTTGTAAGAGACAAGGCCCATAGCTAGAGGGAAGGGAGGAGATTGATCCTGAACATAAACACTAACTCACCATTATTAAATCTCTTTCCTAGTTTTCTGTGAGATAATCCCGGTAATGTTACTATCTTATTGTTATCTGATTGATATCATAATTACTTAAGTACCCTTATTAACTTTAAATAGTCAGTTTATTTTATTATGTTATTGATGTTTTCTTAATTACTTTGTTTTGTTAAATTACTTCGCATATATATTGGATACCGAATTGTAAATTAGTCACATTTGAAAAAGAAGTTGTACTTCGAAACATGTCATTAATATCTATGTTCACCAAATTTCAACTTTACATATTTATTAAAAACAATCTTCTGTTTTCATAATCTTAAAGGCCGAAAGATTTCTCTAGTACTCGTAGTCTGGAGCGATCCTCGATAGTACCTACTCTGCAAAGCATAATCAGACTCGGATACTACTGATTTATGGTAAATATAATTTTATAACCCACAAGTTTTGCAAAATATTTCCTAGATATTGTCTTGGCAAGAGGTAGCATGACATAAAAATCATTGAAAATTTGTCACAAAAAACTGGTCTAAAAAACAGTATTGGAGCAAGAGACTACTTAAGTAAGAATTGGAGAAATGTATTTAAAATAATTTAAGAAGACGAAAACCGAGATTGTTCTATTTGTTAAGGTATGTATACATTAACTCGAGGAAGTAATAAGGTTTACTTTGTTGTATATTTCTAAAATACTCAGTAAAATATTTAATTTCTCAAGGAACCTATTTTAAAACCTTCATAAAGAGATTCAACAAATCTACAAGACTTCAAAAGCAGCATAGACGATGTAAAGAAGAAAACATCTTTCGAAGGTATCATAAAAGTATTCCTAAAAATAGCTAAAATTTTTTAAAAATATAGCAGAAGTCCTCAATTTTATTTGTCAACCTATTACATTCTAAAAACTTGTTATAATCTTTGATCTAAGTTACTTTTACAAACTCTTTGTAAGTGATACGGAAAGTTAAACGCGGGTCCTCTGTTTTGTAATAAATTGGATTGGATAGAGGGATAATAGGAATATACGTCAAACAGACAAAGACCACTGATAAGCGGCTAACGCAGATGCAGAATATGTATGCCTCCCACCTCTTCTACTCGTCTCTTGTCCCACTTGTCGAATGACCCATTTTCATTTTTATTTCAGTCATTAGACACAAAGCAACTACAAAATCCATAACGAATAAAAATAAAATAAATTCCTGCAATTTACAATGAGTATAAAAAAGAAGAAAAAATACAGATTTCAAAATGGTATTTTGCAGGTTAGTCGATAAAAAACAATACATTTGTTTTTCTACGATCACTATCCAAAGTAGGCTTTTGCGCTTCGAAATACAACCTAAAAGTTGACGTTTTCCGGGAACTGACATTAAGTGACAGCTTTGTCACTCGCCGAGCGACAAAGCTGACAACTTTGTTGCTCGTCTAATTTAAATTAGCTATATTACAATAATATTTCTTTATAATAAATGATTTTAAATTTATTTGTACGTAGTTACATGTTTTTTATTATATTATCCAAGTTAAATTTTGAATATCAACTGCTTTTTTCATGATTAACGTAGGTATAGGCAACACATTATACACTACTCATGACACATTTTTTGTTTTTATATCTATTTCTTAAAAAAGTGTGATCGTAAAGCTAAGCTAAGCGTCACGCGGCAACTTTCTGTCTCAGGCGGCAAAGTACCACTTTTCGCTCTTAATACGAAAAATAGCTATTATTGCTGCATTTGAAAACATACTCTTCCTCACATTCCACAATTGTTCGGATTATTCAAAAGTTTGAGGAATGTGGTTGCGAACAGAAGTGTCGAAAATGGAGTAACGTCGACGAAAAACAATATGTAAAACCACTTTATGTGTAGTGTAAAAATAGGGACATAAATATCTGTGCCGTTATGGAAACCAGCGAATATTTTTCTAGTACTACTAAAATTGCAGTTAACTTAATAAAAAAAAACTGGTGAAAGAAATCAAAATAATGTGAAAAAGTTACTTCAGTACAAGTAACATAAGTGGCAAAAAACATCAAAGTAAGATTTACTTCGTTCTAGGTTGTAAAACGGGATATAAATCAGATGTAAAGCTAAAGAAAATGTCATTGTAAATATTCTTTATAGGACTCTCGTTTAGAACACTGGCAGTATATCATTCCTAGGATCGATAAAGGTTTTTCTAGAGATGATGCTGTTTGCGAAATACATTTTTTAGCAGATATTTCCAAATATTATAAAACTCTTTTTACTGATGGTACTGTAAGCAAAATGAAAAGGGGAAGGCCAAAATTAAAGGATGATACCATATATATATTCCTATATCTCCCTTTATTCTTTTATTACATTAAAAAAATTGTTAACTATGTTGTTTTATTTTGCTCTTAAAACTTTATTTAGGAATAATCCAAAAAATTTAGCCCCAAAATTGTACTCACCAACTTGCATCATTTAACAAAACTTTTCGAATTGGGCCATACCTACCTAATTTGCATTTTATATAGTTAAAATTAAAAAATTATTAATTAAAACATGCAAGGCTTATATAGAAATAAATACAATAGTATTTTCTGTGCTTTATTTAGCAATAAACAAGTTAACTTTTATTATTTTCACAAAATTATCTAAAACGTCCATAAGTCATGTATTTTTAACATCCCTAATAACACCAGCTCCCCTGAGTTGAATTGTAAAAGCTCAATTAGCGTTCGTTTTTTGGGACCGTATTTTGAGTATGCCGATTCGCCTCCTTATCTCTAGTCTTCATAGTTTAGGCCGAGAATACCGATCAAGGAGAAGCGACAGTAGCTGTCGGTGCCTTTGATATCGGATGTACCTTTTTCACAGCATGACTTTGATTGATACACAACTTAGCACGCTGAGAAAACATGCTTATTTTCTACACTGAGCGAAATAGTTTGGAAAATTATCTGAAATTATTGTTATAGTCCATGCGCAAATGTTGCAATGTGATTTAATTACATTGAAGTAGTTAAGGTTAATAGCAATTGTGAAATTTCGGCACCAAAATATAATTCATTATGTAATAATTAATTATTTATTATAAAAGTAAAAGACGTTTATTATTTTATAATTTATCTATAAAATTTGTTCAATATTTGGTTTATTTATTGTTAAAAATGTAATAAAAGTCCCTTATTTAAATTGAATTAACTTTTCCTTAAGTAAAAATAAGGTAAATAAAATTAAGGGTGCCAAAAAAAAAATTAGGTAACAATTAAAAAGACATTAAGTTTGAGAGGTTAACTAAATATTTGCAATGTACATATACGGAGTGGCCCAAAAGTCTGGAAACGGCCAATTATCTTGATAGTTGCAATGTTGCCAGATTTGCCGTTTCTCTTATATTATTAGTCACTTTGGTTTTTCAAATTCATCACCCTGTATATTAAGTCATTATTGAAATCTCATATTTAATACGAGTTTAACGATATGTAACACTTGATTTTATGTAGTCTGGAAGGTCTTAAATAAATAAAACAATCATGGAGAAATGTGGTAGATGTATTCTATCATCGATTAGGCTACTGTCAACTCACAAATGGAGAACATTTTGAATACTTGATAATGTAACCATTATGTTAAAAATGGTGTAATTTTTCAATTGTTACGTTTTAATGTAGTTGAAAATAGTTTGTATTAAAAAATTTATTGAGAAAATTAGGCGTTGCCAGACTTCTGTTTTATTTATTTAAGACCTAGACTACATAAAATCATAAGTGTTACACATGTTTGAACTCGTATTGAATATGAGATTCCAATTATGACTGAATATACAGGGTGATGAATTTGAAAAATCAAAGTGACCAATAATATAAGAGTAACGGCAAATCTGGCAACATTTCAAATAGCAAATCTAGAATCTCGTTATTTCAAAGTAGGTGCACCCCAAATTTTGTACAATTAGAACAAGCAATTTACGAGATAAGTGGCCGTTTCCAGACTTTTGGGCCACTCTGTATTTTCAAAGCTTTTAGGTTTAAAAAGTACTTACATATTTTTAGAATTTCTAGATTTATAATTTATTAAAAGGACTTTCAAGTTTATCACTCATTTCTGTAGAAACAAGTGTTTTCTCGCAAAGTTAAACCAGATGTCATTTAAGGTTTATGTATTTAGAGTTAAATACCTGGCCTGGCTATCACCCAGACAATACAAATATGTCCATTGGACGTCCATTCGATATACAATTTTGGATGTCTAGACGTCTAAAAATGAGTTTTTTGGACTTCCGACATCCAATGGACGTCCAGTGAAGTATACAAATGGCACACTTTTGACCATTCAGAGGACTTCCAATTCTGCAATATATTTGGACGTCGAATACTGGAAATTCAAAAAACGTCCAGGATTATATTTTCATTGAAACCACATCCCCACTTTTTTTTACAGAACCGCAACTCACCACAATTTATTTTATATTATTAATAATTTGTTTATTATTTTCGCAAACTGCTATGCACCATTTATTTATTTTTTATTAAAAATCGCTTGACCTGAGCAGGCATCGAACTCACGACACATCCATTATCATTTTACGCTTTCAATCGCTAGACGAGCTCGACAAGGAACCACATAAAAACTTTTTACTAGATACAGTTATAATTGAATAAGATTTCAAACTTCCGCTGATAGAAGGAAATGCAATAGATTCAATTTGTCAATTTTGATTACAATAATGACCTAAGATAGACGTCCACTGGACGTCAAAATACTACTAAACTTAAAATTAAGTCCAAAAACAGACGTTCTCTGGGTATCGATATTCAGCTGTCAATTTAATTAGCATAAACGGACGTACACTGGAGGCCCGGATATGGACATCCTGACCCTCAAATAGATCTAAAGTGGACGTCCATTGGACTGTGTGCATAGGCGAATTTTTAGAAATAGTACTTATTTAAGTACCTATGCACCAATATTTCCAAAATCAACTCCAGTATGATTCATTCAATAAATGTAAATATGAATGGGCAAAACATCTTTATATTGACATAATTGTAACTTACAATTTAGCCATAATAAAGGGATTTCGCCCACTTTGACTAATCCTAATTGAAACACGCGAATTTATTATATTTTTTTAAATATAATTGCAAAATAAAATAAACAAAATCTGCAGTTCATTGTTTATTAAATTTATTTAAAATAAGAAAAACATATATTTCAATTATACTTAATATTTATGCATGTGATAAAATTTTTAGTTTCCTAATAACTTTTTGGCACATTTTATATCTGTATTAGAATACCTAAGTGTGTAAAAATCTTCATCTTATTACTACATAAAACAAACACCAAAAAATATCACTTAACATTGCTCACGTACTAAACACAACTTGGACTGACTTTGACAGATAACATAATTTTGAGTGATACACAACTTAGTTTCGCACATGCGCGTTACAAAACGGTACACTGAAAACACCAAGCTGTCGCTTCTCCTTGATCGATATTCTCGGGTTTAGGCTTCTTTTATGCACATGTCGTTGTGTGGTTTGATGTCGGACGGCACAAAACGCTCGAAAACTATTTACATACGGAGCAATGGTTCCTTTTATGCAGTTGTCGTCAAGAAATTTGCCGTCGCGTTTTGCGAACGTGTCGTTGTGTGTCTAATCATGCCGTCGAGAAAATAGATTTGGACAGCAAACGCTCGACGACAATTGCGGTTACAATATTTTAAATACACGTACACATATGGGGATTTTTATGCAGATGTTCAGCGTTATGTTCTCGTAGTGAAGGCCTGTTGCCACTCTTCGTAGTTTTCACAATGAATTCAATGTAAATACGGAAAAGTTTATTGATGAAATAAGAGAACGAAAAGCTATTTGGGATGTATCGTCACATGAGTATAAAGACAGAAATATAAAAAAGAATCTGTGAAATTGAAATATGTCTTGCATTTTATCCAGGACTTTTGCAGCGAGCTCGTCGAAAGATATCGTAGATATTCTAACATAATTAAAGAATTTCTGCGGGTCCTCTCTTAATTTTATGAACAAGTTTTGGAATGCGCCATCGATATATCGTGTTCTATTAATAGGATGGTCAGCCCACCGTCTTTGCCTTCTTTGTTTCTTACGATATAAATGGACAAAATTAACGCACCACTTAACGCACTATTTTGATCAATAATATTTATTTATTAATAACTTACTGTACGACCAGTAGGCCATGGACCTTGTTTGACAGTGACAGTTGTTTTTTAAGCTAGCTAGTATCACGTAATACCTTGTTTTGACAGTAATTCTTATTAATCCTCGTTTTAGAATAAAACTGTGTTAACATTTTCTTAAAAAGTGCTGATTAAAGCAAAGTTTCTGTTAGAAGCAAGCTGTTGGTTGTAATTATTTTTATTACATGCATGTTTGGAAGTTCATTTGGAAGAATATCAATTAAAAAAAATGAACCGTCAAAGAAATCTATCACTGGAGGAGGCAATGCGAGAATCGACTCTCCTGAATGAAGGATATTTAATGCGATATGTTGCTGGTTTGTTAGGAAGACAGCATCAGTCGCATAGTGAGACGACATAATGAAACGGGTTCGTACCATCGAAGACCAGGACAAGGGCGAAAACGTTGCACTAATCAAATTGATCATCGTTTTTTGAGACAACGTGCTCTTAGAGACAGAAGAGTAACCAGCAATCTGCTTAAAAATTAATTAACAGATGTTTGAAATATCGCTATATCGTCTCGAACGGTTAGAAGACATTTACATGAAGCAGGATTAAGCAACAGAAGACCATCCAAAAAACCCTTGCTTACCAGAGAACACAAAGTTCAGAGATTAAATTTTGCAAGACTACATCAGAATTGAACCATCAATGATTAGAAACGGGTTCTGTTCTACGAAGAAACTAGAGTTAGTCTTAAAGCTCCAGATGGACGTGAGCGTGTCTGGCGAAGACAAGGAGAACAGTTTGCCAGCTATAATATCTCTCCTAAAGTTCCTTTTGGTGGTGGTTCTAAAATGATTTGGGGAGGAATTTGCTTCGATGCTCGTACGGAGTTGGTCCCTATACGTACGATGTCTATGAATGCCCAATATTACTTAGACAACATTATTGTTAAACATGTAATTCCTTTTTCTCCGTTTGTTGGGCCCAATTTTTTATTCATGCAGGACAACGCTCGTCCCCACGTGGCTAGACAGGTTATTGGTTACTTACATGATGTTAATATTCCTTTATTAGAGTGGCCACCTAACAGTCCGGATATGAATCCTATAGAACATCTATGGAATTATCTCAAAAAGGGTATTCGAAGTCATAGACCCCCTATTGAAGAATGGGAAAATATACAAGCTGTTGTTGAACATTTGATATCAAGCATGCCGCGACGCATGAATGCAGTGATAAGAAGTAAAGGAGGGCCTACGCGGTATTAGGGTTGACCCAGATGCATTTAATCTCTTTTACTGATTTTTTCTTTTTTCAATTTGGAGTTATGCTAGCTTATTTATGAATTTCCAGCAAAAACAAATTTTTGTGGAAAAAATAAGGCAAATTAAGGTCATGTAAAGGTCATATTCGACTAATTTTTAGGTGTTCATCATTATTTCAATGTAACTTAGTTTTATGTTGTGTTTATATTGTAAATATTTGGATTAATTAAAGTGGTGCATTAATTTTGTCCAGGAGTTCAGTAATAAATAATATAATATACATGGATCCATCTTTTTTTACTGCTCTGACAACAATGCACTTAATACATCTACTAGCCGCTTGAGATGTTGTACTTGCATAAAAAGGTACAGCGGCACCACAAGGAAACGTCGATCGTTGTGCCGTCCGACGGCAAACCACACAACGACATGTGCATAAAAGAAGCCTTAGAGCTAATCTAAGAACAGCTTGTTCCGAGAGTGTGACAACTGCCAGTTTATTTTGGAGACGTTTGGTTATCGGGTCGGTGGTGCAGCGGTATTACGCGCTTATATTCATTTATAGGCAAGTTTGTTTTCAGACATAGACGGGCTTTGAATACCAGACCAGACCATGTGGATATTTAATTAAATTGCACGGTTCGGTATAGGATTTGACGTGTACCGTATTAATAGAAATTCAATTTCTGTTGATATGACATGCAGATTAGAAAATCGCCATGCATTACCGTCTCGAATCAATTAATCTCTACACGTTGCCTCTATTAAGTAGCCTCCATGATCACCAGATGGATCACCCAATGATTTTTTTGTGGGTGTTTCTGAAAGAGACCGTGTATCGCTTTTAAAACAGTAACAAATCTCTCTTGATTGAGTAAGAAAGTTATACAACACTACAAACATTACCTACGCCAGATGAAATCAGATATAATCTATTTGGCAATTGTTCAAGGAAGTTTATTTAAACCTTTAATTCAATAGATTTGTTTTTAGCCTTGAATTATTTTTATTTATTTTTTTTTTTTTAGAATTTTAACCTTTATTTTCTTTTCAAGAATATATTTTCTTTTACCACTGTTGTGGTAAAAAACAGTATTTATTTTCATAAAGGGAAATATTTGCCACACTTAATTAACAATTCATTTTGGAAATTCAACGAAAAATTTAAATTCATTTCGAAGCAAGCGAATCATACGATTCTCCTTCTTTGCTAAAGTATGTAGCAGTATTTGTTTAATACACATATGTCTCTATTATACCTTGTCAAATTTAACGTAAAACAGAGGGTTCGCGTTTAACTTTCCGTATCTGCATTTCTGTCTCCTGGCTGATGTCGAAATAAGTAAAGGCATAACATTTTCATCAGTATAATCAGTATAGAAGGTTGCATTTATTTATGCCTTATGATCCAGAAATTAAATACTATAGGTTCATTGAAAACTATGAAAATGTATCTAAAATCTAAAATTGTAATTTTCAGAAAATACATTCGATGTAAATCATACGAAGCAATCGTTTTTCTTTAAACATAGAAATAGAAAGATACAAATATATAGGTACCAACACATTTCTCTGAATTCTAAGTGAGAATAATATATTATTCTTAATTACAAGTAAGAATAATCGACATTGATAATAGTTTTTATTTTCATATATCAAAATTCATGTCCACATAAATTACAGAATCAACTAGTTTCGAGCAATAAGTTTTAAATCATCATTTTAAGGTACAATTTAGGAACGCGAGACCGATGCAAGGCGACAGCGACAGGTAGCAAGGCAGCAAACACTGCCGTGTTAAAAGTGCTGTCGAGTCTCTTTGATTGAACGTGCTGTCCAAAATGTTACATGTTTAATTTTACATGTGATTCAGATGTAAAGACACATTTCGGTCGCTTTTCGCGGTCGCTTGCCTCCTGTCTTCTGTCTCGGTCTCGATTTCCCAAATTGTACAATTTTTTTAACGTCTTCTAAGCAGATTTGTATTGATAGTAAAATTAGAAATTAAATTGGTACGTAGTTGTCTCAAAATGTTTATATGTATGTCTTTACCTCTATAAAAAAATAATAATTTTTTGTCACCTATAAAAATATTAGACACACCAATAATACCCACAATTCTTTAACAATTACAAACACCCTAATAATCGCACGAATCCCACGTGCAATATACATTTTTCTGTTCTCCTTTAAAATTTGGCATTCTTTCTTAAATAATAATTTTTAATTTTGTTTTTATGATGTAGACAAATTTTAAAGGAACCAAAATTATAAACATTAAACTTAAGTAAGATATGTCTATGGTAACTATTTAAAAATTATGTCTGTTTATTAACACAGAACTCTATATGACTAGGTTAAGTATTTTTTAAAACTAAAAAGTATAAAGTATAAAAGATTTTTGCTAAACACAATCTGTTTTGTGAAAATATAAAAAAATATCAGCTGATTTTTCCATAAAACACATTTTCAATAACATTTAATTGGCATTATGTAAAGACCCTTTAGTAAATTCAGTTTTTTAAAAAATATAAATACCACTTTTTTAAAAGTTTTGTAAATGCATTTAAAAATCAATAATACATTTCTAATTTCTATTGGTTTCATAAGATCACAAACTTTTTTATTTCATATAAGGATGTTCGCATTAAATGTGCCAGGATTAAAAATGTGAGGTTATGCACAAACTAGGCACTAAAATATTAATTTCAAGGACGTGTACCTATCCAATGACACATTATTAAAAAACTAACTTTATACATTTTGATCAAGGAATAAATGAAAAACTATTAAATATCTGCGCAACATTAATTATTACAAGTTTAATAGAACATATTAATAACATATAAAGCACATCATTTATATAGAATTTAATAGTAATTTATACACAGAGTGTCCCAGATTAGATGGACAATTTTTCGCTAGGGATAGAACACATAAAATAACATCATTCATATAATATATTTTCGTTTATTTTTTAAAAGTACTTGTAATTTAATGATTTTTTAATATTTGGTCCAACAATCTTCAACTAAAAAGATAAAAAGGAGCTCATGTTGAAGCAGCATACAAAATTAATTAATAAAAACCATATTAAATAAAAACAATCCATTTTATCAATATCGATCAGGAGTACAATTTTTTAATTTAAGGTTTAAGTTGTGCAAAAATATTATTGTTATATCTGTATTATACAAGGTGTGAAAATAATAGCGTTATTGTGTCAAAGTTAGTCAATTGCTGGCAAACTAAATAAGCCTTATTATATTTAAAAGGGTCTATTTTTAGAAAATTTCTCTAATATCCATCTAACTAAATAATTATTCAATTACACCAAGTACTTTAAATATTACATAAAAAAAGATTTTCAGGGGCGCTCGTACAGGAAAAAATGTATATGAATTTGGCTCATTATTTTTATTAGAATAAAGAAAATTACGAATTTTTACTACATAAAATAGTTTATTATAAACGTAAAGCTGTAGCTAGTTTCAGCTAACAAGCCCTCATATAACATAAAAATACAAAGTTGTGGCAGGTCACACTATAAAAACTTATACTTACAATTTGAAACAAAGTTGTTTTTTAGCAACATATACAATTGCTAGGTCCGCAGTGAGCTATATTGATTTATTATGGTATAATAATTATAGGTACTACCCCACGAAAACTACACTACTAGCCTTTTCAAGGAAAAGAAAACAATCTCAAAATCGGCAAATACGACAGGAGGGATATAGAATGGAAAAAAAGTAATAAAATATCTAGGTCTAATCCTGGACAACAAACTTCTTTGGAATATACATGAGAATGAAGTAAAAAATAAGGCCACAAAAGCCCTAAACGTATGCAGAAATATTGCGGGTAAAAGACAGGCAACCCAACAACACTGCGATGGATGTATACAGCAATAGTGATACCAATCATCACTTACGGGGCTATAGCCTGGAATAACAGTTTAGCTACTACGAGTACAAAGTACAAAGTACAAAGACTTGCCTGTGTTTGAGGTGTTCTTAAACATCACTTATCTACATTTAATGATAGAGAATATGGTAAATACGACACGATATACAATGATCAGGAACGATGTAATCAGATGAAATTCTATTAGCTTCAGAACCGACGATACTTGAGATATGTCCTAGGATTAAAGAGAAAGAAGAACAGTTTTGTGGAAAACTTCAAAACCACAGAGCTGGGCTGCCAAAAAGAGCCAAGAATCCATCGCACTTGCAACCGAGATACGGATGGTTCCAAAACCATAGAAGGTACTGAAAAAAGAGTGTAAAAGCCCTCTTAAAGTTTGAAAAAATATCCAAGCATCTTCCAGATGGTAATTTACGCCATTGAGAAGTGTATCCAGTTTAACATCGGGAAAAACTGTCTTAGACAAGAGATTATCATCATGTCCTATAGCCAAACAGCCATCAAAGGGCTTACGCAATGAGCTTAAAAATGGTTTAGAGATGCCTATAAAAACTGAATAAGCTAGGTGAGGAAAATACAGTTGCTCTCACTTGGGTCCTGGGACATAACGGGATAAAGGATAATGAGATTGCACAGGAAGTGGGCTCAAACCCTTTTATGGGACCTGAGCCAATCTGCGGTATCAGCAGTAACACAATATTAGGAGAGATTAAAAAAGAAATGGGGAGGCTTAGATAGGCTAAGATATTACTGGGTAAATATAACCAGAAAAGATCGGAAGCATGTATATGCCTGAGTAAGAACAGGCTACGCATTGTAACAGGGATCCTTACCAACTCAAAGGACACCTTAGTAAACTGAGAGCAGTAGAAGATAGTGAGTGCAATTTCTGCAAGAAGAAGGACAAAACCTCCATTTACATTCTGACTGAATGTTCAGCATTACCGAATCCAAGGGCATTATACCTAGGAGCATATCAAATAGAAGAGGGAGATTTACCTAACTTCATATCCTACACTTCCTTGAGACGATAGGATTGGAAAGTTCGTCATCGAGACATTTCCTTGCTGCATTAGCGATAGAGGGGACACAATAGATCTTTTAGATCGCAATGTATTAACACTTCATTCCCAACATAACATTATACAAAGGTAGACAAAAGATCAAAAGATCAAGGGCTCAAATGATATTTTTACATATACTATATACTCGATTTTCTTGGCAGTGACACATTTTTTAAACTTAAAAACCAATACCGATAAGGGGCTGAATTTAATTTGTTCACTCAAATCCACCTTGCGTCTCCTATGACCCCATTTTACCACTTCTTTTTAGTAGTGTTAGAAACACACTGCGAAGTTGACGCAACGTCAGCAAATTGTGCGGCGGCTGTAAAAATTATAACGCTCACCACTTAACAGCAAACCGGACATTTCGCGAAAGCAAAAATGTTTTAAGAATTTTCTATTATAATATTGCTTTTATATGTGTGCCACTGGGAAGAGTTCGTGGTATTCTGCGTCTTGACTGACAATATTGAGAGTTTGTAAATTTGTGAACGATAAGGCAGCACCCTACAGAGACGTTTAAGAAAAAAAAAAGGTGGAAAATCAACTACTAGATATTTATTAAAAGAAAAAGCAACAAATTCTTATATATTTAATACAGAATGGTGCATACATGTTTTTTTTTTCAATTTATATTAAACATTTTAAAAATAAATATTATTCAAAGGTTATTTAATTATTGGTATTTTCCAAAATTTTCATAAAAATAGGACTAAAAATAAAGGCTCAGAATGAATTATAAATTTTCGAGGTATTCGGTTTGCTCTTGGCTGCAGTAGGCGATTTAGAATTTGGGCAAATGCGTGACAACTATGATGTTACCGCATATGTTAGCATAGTCCTACTGTTGAGTAGTGTGTATTTGTTAATTTTATTTTACAATTATACGTGTAATTAAAATGGAGAGTATACCAGATATACCTTTAAAAAACAAAAAAGATTGATTCAGCTTTGGAGAAAAAGAAATGATAAAATCTGTTTACGATGATATTCGCAGCAGACATTTTAAACAATCGGTGGAAAATGCAGCTGAACTATGTGGAAATTTGACAAAAGTGTCGACACGTACAGTTTTTAGAGTTATTAAAGCAGACCGTAATAAATATATAGTAAATCAGGAAAAGACTAGAGAACAGAAAAAAGTTGTACCTGACACTGTAACAAAAAATATAATCTGTAGAAAAATTCACAGATTATATTTGAGAAATAAAATTCCAACGTTAAAAAAATATTTGAAAGACGTAAATGAAGACAATCATGTACCTAACATTTCAATGCGTATCTTAAAAACAACGCCGAAAAAAGAGGAAATCTTACTTTGGAAGAGAACATTTTTGCGTCTCATACGGAAATACTCGAAGGTAAAAAAATTTATTGCACCAACGAGACATGGTTGAATGAAGGACACAAAATCAAAATTATGGCAAGACTTAAATATCAAAAATTCCAGACAGGCGTCTAAAAAGGGACGTCGGTTGATAATAACCCACATGGAGAGTGATTCTGGATTTTTAAAAGGTGATTAAATATATTTACATCATACCAAATCGGAGAAGATATGAACTCCGATATTTTCGAACAATGGCTTTCTTTAGTTCTAAAGCTCGTAGAGCCTAACTCAGTGATAGTAATGGACAAAGCATTCTATCACAGCCACGGAGTTGAAAAATTACCAACTTCTGCCTCTCGAAAAGGCGAAATATTAGACTGGTTAAAAATCAAAGCACATACCTACATGTTGACGAAAAATTGTTAAAAGTGCAGTTTTTGGAAGTAGTGAAGTTGAATAAACATATATTCATGAAATACGTAGTCGATGAAATGGCTAGTAAATGTTGTGCAGAGGTGTTAAGACTTCCGCCATATCTTTATGAACTAATGGCTATCGAAATGATATAAGCACAAATCAAAAATGAAGTTGCTTCAAAAAATACTACATCCAAATTTGATGTTCTGAAGGAGTTACTTGAAAACGATATTGTCAATATAACACCTGCCACGTAGGCAGCATGCATTAAACAAATCAATAAGGAAGAATATAAAATGTGGGATATCGATTCACGTGTTGAAGTTATGGTTGAGCCTATTATTATATATTATTAATATCTTTTGAAACTGACTCGGATTTTTAAGATTAAAAGTATAAACAACCATAAGTTCAATGTAGACCACTTGCAAATAATATTAAAATATTAAATCATAAGATATTTTAAGCTAACAATACGAGAGCAGACTAAAATATGAAAGGACCTTACAATAAACTCCCCATTTCATAAAATATAAATACCATTTAGTTTTCGAAACGTCTAATTAAATAATTTTTACTATCAAACCTACACGCAACTGGATTTTTTGCCCTTTCCGTTCGAACACCGCAACGCACCATCAACTAGGAGATGCATCACTGTCAAGAAAATGAAGCTAGGGATGCGCAAATTTTTTAAAACATCGATGTTGACATCAAATGATACATCAAATACAGACTATCGATACTACACAAAAATGGGAAAGAAAATATCGATGTTTTTCAAAGAAAAATTCACTGAAGTAAAAGATCGTCAGACCATCAATTAAAAGGTAAAGCTTAAAAAACATCGAAAAAGAAATCATCGGTGTTAAATAAAAACATTGATGTTAACTAATAACATAAGACACAAAACATCGATGTTATCTAATAACATCGGATAAAAAAATATTGATGTAAACATCGAAAATCGAAACCGTTTTTTTAAACATTGATATATTGTGCGCATCTCTATATCGAGCATAAAATATATTTTGCTTAACATTAAAGAATGTAAAAAGAATATAAGGATGTTAAAAAGGATTTAAAAACAAATACTTAAATGTAGTATGTAGTCTTAGCACACTAAGCAAACAATGATACAGTAGAACCCCGTTTTTCTGTGGCCGCTTTATCTGGGCGGCAGATTTACCGTGCGGCAGTTTAAATTGAATATCCGTGCGCGGATTATCCATAATTATTGACAGCCAGAGGTTAGCGCATGAACGCTGAATGTAGCGTGCAGACGTTCGTCTCGGGGAATCCCTAAGGTTCGGCTCGGGAAATCCCCCATTTATGTGTTTACTTATTATGTTCGACAACTACCGACCGACTTGTTAGTTAAACGTAAACAGACGCACAAAATGCAACGTACCCAAGGTTGTACTGTTACTGGATAATGTGCCATCGCATCCTGATGTAGAGTAACTAAAATCAGCACATGGGAACATATGTGTAGCATATTTTCCTAATGTAACATCTATTGCCCAGCCAATAGACCAAGGTGTTATAGAGACCATAAAGAGGCTTAATAAAAAAGACCTTATGCTTCAACTGTTGGAGGGATGTGACTTTATATAGCTTTGGAAACATCTAAATTTGAAAGAAACAATTTATGAGGTAACTTGTGCTTGAAGTGAAGTAAAAGCGACTTACATAAAAAAAAAAACGTTTATAAAATAGTAACCTTAGAAGATACATCAGATAGAGAAGGTACTGAAGACGATAGTCTACAGCCTCGCAAATCAAAGGTTTGAAAAAAATGGACAACGAAAAAATACAGGAATGGGTAGAATGTGATCACGAAGAAAGAGGGTATCAGATTATGGATGACGATTATTTAATTAACTAGACCTCTGACAAAAGTAGTGATGACGATGAGACTAATTGCGTCATCAAAACAAGTCACTGAAAAGCAGGGGATGTAGTAGGGGTGGGCAAAATAATCGATTAATCGATTAATAATCGATTAATTGAATAGTCGATCATTATATTTTTTTTAAATCGATAATAGATAATTTTCGATTAATCGATTATTTTCGATTAATCGATTATTTTCGATAAATCGATTATTTTCGATTAATCGATTATTTTCGATTAATCGATTATTTATGATTAACCGATTATTTTCGAATAATCGATTATTTTCGATTAATCGATTATTTTCGATTAATTGATTATTTTCGATTAATTGATTTATCGAAAATAATCGATTATTTTAAATAATCGATTATTTATATTGATAATCGCCCAGCCCTAGGATGCAGTGAATGTACTTATCCAATATTTTGAAGAACAGCCTGGAACTGATGACATTCGTGTGCTTCAGCTTAGAAAAATGAAGGCAATTATAAAGTGTAGAAGTTACAAAGCTCAAAAACAAACAAAATTACTGATTTTTTTAGTGGTGCATTATGTATTACACGTTTCTTTTCTTGACACATGTATTTGTCTGAATAAATTATATAAAAATAAAACTTTGGATTATCCGTGTTTTCGATTATCAGGCAAAGGCTCGATCCCGGCTGACCAGGATAATCAAAGTATCTTAGAGGCAAAAAACAATAAAATTATGTTAATTTATTGGCCCACAGTGATTTTTGTATAATGATTTATCAACTACCTGCATCCTTCATTTAAAGCAGCTATAAAGTTTTTAGCTGACCCACGACCACGGGTTGGGTACATTTCGTTTTGTTGCCCTATAAAATCATTCAACTTATTATTTACCAGCCTTTTTCTACTGCTTTGACGCACTTTTTGTTCTTCTTATTTTCCTCTTTCTTATAGCCTGTCTTTAATACATACCGTTCCTGGTCAAACTGTCATTTAAAAAACAACAATTTTCGCACAAAACAATTTTGTTTCGTAAATTATAATATTCCTACTTTATGGTCGCGTGTAATACTCACTTTAATAATATGATAATATCATTAATTTAGAATTTGATTTCAAGGCAAGATACGAAATATAATATCTTGATGGTTAAATGGAATGGAATAATCACATAATTACAAAATTATTTGCAACATTATATCTTTCGCAAAATAAAATGCATTAAATGAGTAGATACCTAATTCGCAATTTTTCTTCAACCAAGACATTGTGTTTTTTGTAGGCAACTTTGATACTAAAAAAATGAAAATGTTGGGCAACGATTACCAATACATCTTGATTAAGAACAATCATAGGTCAAAGAACAGATAACTTTTAAATCAATAAAGGTTTTCACTGTAATGTTTAAAATAATACAGGTTTTGGTTTAACTTATACAAATTACAGAATATCAGTTTCATATACAAGAACTTAATTTTTTCTTTACTTTATGATTTATTATTGAGTTTACTTCAATAATTTCAATATTTTATAATACTTTATACCATACATTTTACATAAAAAAATGTTTTTTTGATAACACATAACTCACTGTATAGGAGGAAAAAGTATAAGTCAGGATTAAGACATCTACTATAAAATATTATTACTAGATACTCTCGTTAATTCCTTAACAGATTTACTGGTATTATTTGCTATTATTTTTTAACGCTTTAAATTATTTAATTAGAGTCGATTACCAACTAGAAATATTCTTTATCATGTACTCTTTGTTATGGATGCCCTAATCTGAGAAAACAATTCAAAATACAAATGAAAAGTAAAAACACAGCGAAAAGATATCTATTATTTTACCTGGCACATCAAATAATTATCATTATTATTAACCAACAGTTTTGGTAAATATTTCACTTGATCCTTGCCATTTTTAAAAAAGTGGTATAC
Source organism: Psylliodes chrysocephalus (assembly GCA_927349885.1). Taxonomy (NCBI): domain Eukaryota; kingdom Metazoa; phylum Arthropoda; class Insecta; order Coleoptera; family Chrysomelidae; genus Psylliodes; species Psylliodes chrysocephalus. The sequence goes on from OV651822.1 coordinate 38,533,798, forward strand.
GTTACGTATAAATGTTATAGATAAATATGACACAGTTAAGTATACGACAGCAATTTAAACAAAATTTCAATCAAATCGTTTTACAGCAGTCTTAATGATAATCAAATAAAAAAAAATAGCCAAATAAAAAACTCATAATTTTGTTATTGCAAAAGAATGTAACAAGCAAAAAAGTAATTATACCTAAGAGGTATACAGGGTGATCAGAGCCAGATTCCGAGATATTCAATAAAACACAAATTAGTTCCATTTCTCTATTCCACTACAGAAAGTTTATTCTAAAAAATAGAAACTCATTTAAGGTTTTATTTTGTATATCAACTTGCGCCTATCGTTCTGTGTCAAGCGTCAAAGTATCACTTTTCGCTCTTAATACACAAATAGCTATTTTGATGATAACAAATAAAGATACATGAATAGCGTAAGAAGGAAATGCCTTTTCTTATTCCACAAGACGACTTAGGTAAATTTAACAAATTATTGATAACAACAATTTATAATTCCAAAATGTCGTTTGCCGTCAAATTGTTCAGTAAGTGAGTTCGGGCTACGCAGTTTTTTCACTCTATTCACTCCTAAAATACCTAAGGCGTTCGGAAACGGAAAGAGTTAAAATAAAAGTTCCTTTTTGACCATTCGAAGATCATGGAGTGGAGTGTGGACCGAGCATGCACATAAGGTGGTTTAAATCGATAATAAGGTAATTGTGACTAATTCTTAAGTAAAAAAAGCTTCTTATTTGGTTCCCGTGAATATCATTAATATGGAAGAAACTTATACGCACAGGCTGGTAACACAAATGGAAAAACATAAGGAAGGTAATTCAAAAGATGGGAAGATGGATATCAGCAACGAACAATAAAGCACTCCTAGATATTGGCAGTGATGCAATTTATACCACATTAAATATGCGGTCGTCATATTAAGGATAACCAAATAATTTGTAATAAGTGTCTTAAGAAAAATGCATCTTGCACTGTTTGTGTTAAAATAATTGGTTTGTTATTTAAATTTCTTTTTGTTTCCAGTTTTTAAATGATCATTGTAAAGAAAATGTTGGCCCTCCAAAATACCCTGTCGATCGATGTAATATTTGAGCCTCAAAAATTGATTCAATGCCATTGACATCAAACAAGAAAACACCCCAAAATCTTCAAGGGTCCAAACGTGTGTAAGTTTAATTTAAGCTCGAAAGTTAAATTCATTTATCATAGTGCCCAGGTGATGAATAAGAATTTGATAACTACAAGTGCTGTAAAAATATATCAATAAAACAATTATCGGATGAATAAATGCTCCTTAACCTAATTAGTCGACTCAGGGGCCTATTCTGTAAAAATTCCTTTATATTTAACGGCCTTTAAAAATATTGGCAGCCTTTAAAAATATGTTCGTATTCGTTAATTTATTCTGTCATTATTTAAACAGATTTCTTTAAGATAGTCCTCTAATGTATTTTAAAGATCCGTTTAAATAATGACAGAAGTAAAGAAGAAAATATTTTTAAAGGCCGTTAAATATAAAGGAATTGTTACAGAATAGACCCCTATATAAGCGTATGGCAAATTTTATCCACACTCAAATTCGCCTTGATAGTAAGACACCAAAAGGATGGTGCTTCAACTTCAATTTTTTCAAACTTATTTGCCATTACAAGTCGCAAACCTTTTATAAAGGTCTTGAGCACTTATATATGCCGATTTTGTTACAGAATACATTTTTGATAGGTTTGTTTTATATATATTTAATTATTTAAATGGTGTAAATGCGTATTTGTTTGAGTATTTTTATGTGTAAATAGACAAATTATATGATGCGGCGTTAATTTACTGTAATAAAAAAAAATATATTGCATTTTATTTTAAGTTTGAAATGAATGCAAAAATATAATGAAGTAAAATCAAATAAAAATATAAATTGGCAAAATATTTGACTAGTTTCCAATCAAAAAACAGCCGATATGGTTGTTTTATGATTTGAAACTAGTAAAATATTTTTCCAATTAATTTTTTTTTGTTTGATTTTCTTCATTACATTTTTGCCCAGCTACCACAAAGGTAAATTTTAAAAAGCCCGCTCACCACGAGCGAGCCATATTGACAACTGACATTGCACTCCGAGAGTAAAAGGAGTAAAATCATATGCGCACTCCGTTTACGCCTACTTACTTCATTCCACTCTGAAGTGCGCAGCCCGAACTCACCTATTGTTTGTTAAATATTTTGTTATTAAATTTTCTTACCGAACCTTCCTCGTTCTAAAATTAATAACCGAATATTTTAGTTGTGCTCGATTTTTTAAGAAAACAATGACAATCATCTATTATTAGGCATTCCAAACAAAATGGCTACCAGTGGGTTTTGACAGGTTATGATATGACAAAATTATGGCAACCCTGTAGACTTGGTGATTTGACAAGGTCAATGAAATAGAGAGTTACATAGATTGATCATCCATATTTTTCAAAATAAACATAAGCTTATGCCTTGAAGTAAAAATGTAGGTAATTTTTTTTTACTATATTCAGAAGCTAAATATTGGTTTGTAAACACATTTTTGCAAAATAGATTCTGATTAATAAGCACTTGCGAGGCAATATGGCCGCTCGCAAACGACCCTCTTTGAGCAATCTATATAACTATATATTTATCATTGATAGCAGGCTCACAGGGTTGCCATACCTAAATGTCAGTTCCCACTTGTCAGCAGTTTGACAGGTCGTTGGAATGCCCAATTCCAACAGACGCCAATCAACAGAAACTGCATGCTGCAGTGCTTTCGCTCAATCCCGCTTGGATTTAAAAAATTAAATGCCTTACCAGATTTATGTGAAATGTCAAAGTGACGAAAAATGGAAAAAATTGTTTCGGTTATTTAAATAAACATTGTAATTACAGAATCCGACTTCATCTTATGAAAACAAATTAAAATGTTGTTTATAACAGTTCTGTTTATATTGTAAATAATCTTTTCAAATATCACGCGAGGTAAGAATTTTTTTAAGAATATTTTGTTGTTTTCTTACAAATTATGCAAACTTTATTCTACAAAATCTTCCCGAAATTTTAAGGAGGATTTCGTTTCGTGAAATTTATACGCATAATCTCCAAAGAAACAACAAAATGTCAAAAAATTATCACCTTTTGTCAAATGCCCAGCTGCCTTCTTCCATTTACATTTATTATTGACTTTTTCATTTAGCGGAGCTGTCAAAGAATACAAAATACAATCTCGTAGTAATACGATACAATTGTAAAATTAGCCATTCAATTATTTAAAAAATACATAACCTAACTTTAAAAAATACATAGCCTAACTTTAAAAAATATACTAAAGTTTTAAATATCTTGAATTACAATATTTAAATGCTTCCGAACTTCTTCAATTGAATATTCTTTTTTTACACGGCGATTTACTGGGACTGGGTAACTTATGTCTATTTAATGTAATACTTGAATCCAATTTTGTTAAACTTATCTTTTGAAATAGGACTAAATGATCCACTTATCTCTTTAAAAACTTCTTGAATTTTTCCAAATACATTTTGTTGTGATGTTTCCAACCGTTAATCTTGAAGTAAATAAGGCAAATGTTTCAGATTACGACGAAATATTTTATTATCATCCAGAACTTCACACAGAACACATAAGTTACAATTTTTACAACCTCTAGCGAATATCGATCGGTGTTATTCCGACAAATCATTTTAATGCATGTTTAATGCTGAATGCAATGATATAACCGTTGTATGAAGATAATATAGTAGGGTAACCTTATGGAGATATCATTGGAGGACGATGGATATAGAATGTAGATGGCGACACTGTACTTATATCCAAGTCAGGTCTTTACGTCATGTCTGTGCTTGAGTATGACTTATAATTTAAAATTTTCTTTTTCATTTCTACTTGTCTTCAGTAATGTATTTTTATAGTTACAATTTACTATTGCAAATTATTACGAAAGGGTATTTGAAGGTCACATAAAATGCCAAAATAATCAATATAATAAAATAAACCAGTTTTTGTTTGAAAAAGATTGAATGAGTTGAGATTGGGTGGAATTTTACTATAATAGGGAACATTTTTTTCTATATTGTGGTTGGATGTTGGCTTTTGGATTGATCGCTGATGGTTAATTAAAACTTGAGTTTTACGCTGTTAATTTTTATTCACTTTTATATTATAATGGTATTAAATTAAGAATAGCACATGGAACAACTGAAGATTATTGTTCAAAATGAGACGAATAGACGAAAATAAAAAATGCTTGGATAAAATGTTTTGAAATACAGGATGTTAAGTTGAAAATTAAAAAATTAATAATGGGTAAATATGTAGGTATAGTTATAATTTTATTATTCAATATAATTTTACTAAAATCGGCACTGACAAAATTTAACTAACTGATTTTTTTTGCTGTTAGGTAAACTTATAATACCAAACACGTTTAGTGAAATAATTAACAAGTAATAAAAACATGTAAACCACTAATTTTTAGTTCTCAACTTTTAACACCATTTGAAACGAATCGAGTACCAATTTATGATAAAAGAATCAGTAGCACATTTGGGAGTATTATTTTCGAAAGACAAAATTTAAAATTTTTCATTTTTTTTTTAACATGGAATTACTTTGCTGCATGCCCTATAGTGATGAAGCACTCAACGAAGGCGTCTTAAAAAATAAATTATATGTTACATATTTGATTAGATAATTAACAGACATAAACCTTCATTGCTATGATCAGGACGTTAAGTGCTCAATTTTGGATTTCGTGAAGTTCAGTTACCGAGTACTACTATTTTTTTCTGAACTGTTATCAAAATACTACAAAATTTAGCAGAAAGATTGCATTAATTATATTTTCATATTTTTTCCAAAATAAAAAAGAATTTTTTTATCTGTAATTGAATCCGGGTTGGGAAATCCAAACTTGAACGCTTATTGACTTAAGTCTTGAAGGCACTTATATCAAGTTAATTATCTAATCAAATATGTGACGTGGCTTTTTAAAATACTATCATTGTGCGCTCCACTGCTGGTGTGTCCATCTTCTACAAGAGTAAAAAGAAGGGAACATTTGTAAAGTTGCCTTGCACAAATGTGTACCAAAAAAGGGCAACTGGCTCTCGTAAGCCTTTTTCGTTTAAACGTCTCATTATTTGAACACTAAGCGCCCAGCATGGGAAAGTTAGTTTTAAGAACTTTTAACATTCAAATAAAAACAATTTATAAATCTATTATTAAAATCCGTGTTGGAATAAAACATAAAATTGTTGAATTTGAAAGATAATATTCTAAAAATGGAAAGGACTTCGGTCGAGAGCCTATTGGACTGAATATTCGGTTCAATCAATGACAATTATTAATATTACTATTCTTAAATATTTTATTTAATTTGCTTGTAAATTTATGTGTAAATATATTTATAAATTATACTGGTTAACAGTGATTTTGTGGACGGTGGTTTAAGAGCGTTTTTGGGCGAACGTTTTACCGATTTCAAATCGCTTCTCCGGCCTATAAATCTTCAATTGTTTCAAAAACAATAAAATAAAGTAGTTCTGTCTAAAACTAAAATAAATTTGCTATCTCGAAGTCCCCATCGATTATTTCCAAACTTTTCCTTAACGTCTTAGTTGTAAGTTTCATATTACATTTTTTTTAATTTGCTATTTTTGTGGAATCATTAATTTTCACTTGCGTCATTGTTCTTCTGAAAAATCGAAATGTGACGCACGTTTTGCTTGATTGGCTTTAGTTTTTTGAGATAGTCAACCAGTCGAGATAAAAAATGCAAATAATAATAATAATAATAATAATAATAATAATAATAAGACATTAATTTATTTATTTAATCAGTTTTGTCTGAGCTAGCTAAAAGGCCGTATTCTATAAACAATGAAAAATAGTGATTGTTGTTTTGAACTACTTTAAACATTTTCACTCGAACGGCGTGCGTGATTCAATTTAAAAATACTTTCCAGAATAAAACCATGTGTTCCGGTTTTGACTTCGTTTATTACTAAACAGCGAAGTTATATACAGAAACGTTAATCCACAATCTAAATCAGGAACCATCACAAGAAAATCACTATGTTACAATTAATTACTTAACCAAAAACTAGGGTAATTATTAATAAACGTACATACAGAAAGGGCGCATTTTGTTCATACATAACATTACACTTGCGCACTGACACTTAACCTGGATTAAATATAACTATAGATACAAATATTTACAAAGATAATTTTCCAAACCATGATAAATTATAAAAAAATGTTTATAAGATTTTCTTTTATGCTAAAAGTTAGGACTTTATAATTATTGTGTCGTTCGTAGAATTCTGTACTAAATAGAGCACTGATTTTGAATATAAATTTTAACCATTTTGATAAGATGTTGAACCTTGTAACATTGCATAACTAAATGAATATGTCTGCCACAGATAGGCCTATTGATTTTGTCTTGAGCTGTTGCTAATCAAAGAGCAGAGCTATTGAAAACTTTCTTTCAAGGTGATTTATTTCAACATTCAGAGCCAGCCGAGAGAACGTTTTTTCTTATATTCATGAACAACAGCCAAAATACATTTGGAAGTCACTAATATATCCCTGTGACTGTGACTGCTATTTTTTTTTAATTTGTTTTCCAGTGTGAGGGATTGATTTTTCCCTGATTAGTGATTTTCTTGTTCCTTAACTCAATTTCTTGCAAACTGTTGATAGCTTTGATGAAATTTTGTAGCAAAGCTTGTTTGAATTTTGAAAACTATAAAAATATTCAGCAATTTTTATGGTTACAAACTTTTCCAAAACTTAGTTCAGACATAGTTATTGGTAAAAGATGCTTATTGCATCCAATTATAGGTACTTAGATTACATGCAACATTTTCAGAAGCTTATTCCTTTTTTGTCTTCTACTTGGAACTTTTCAATTTATTTAAAACATTGGACATTGTTATCAGTTGTTATTGTTTATATACATTGACATAACCGCACATAACATAAAAATATTGACGTAAGTCCTTAACCACTTTTAATCATCTTCATCTAAAAATTGTATTTGTACGGTTTTGTCAACTGGAATAAATTTTCATTATTATGTTTAATTTTTTATGTCTTTTATCATAAATTGTTATTTTTAAATAAATAAAGATATGTTTTTAACTTTAATAGGTAGGTGATACATAGTGACTACTTCATTAAATCGTCAGTAGATGGCGCTCGAGATTGCACCCAACACTTTTTACTGTTGCATTATCCTACTATATTATCTTCATACAACGATATAACAACATATATTGTTAGTCAATGTTCTAAGTCAACACTTGAACATCATGGAGTACGGACCCGGTTTATTAGTTAGAAATATGTAAATTAGAAAATGCTGTATTATTGGTTTTAAAAATTATGAATATTAAATCCCAATGACTAACATTTTTATCTGCAGTTGTAATTTTCACTATACATGTCGAAATTACATGGTTGTTAAAATATAAAACTATTTTTTCAAATAATTTCTTTTCGTCTTTAGTAATACAATTATCTAACGAGAAATAAATGTACATTTAGCTATTAAAATATAGTTTCATATTTTAAATAATTCATAATAGAGGTTCGTATTAGTAAATAATAGTCCAAGAGCTAGTAATACAAATTTCATTAAGTGTTTGATGCACTTTGAAATTTTGTAATTTGAAATCATTTAGATGGAAAAGCAGATATACCTGTGTTGGCTAGACCCACCCCGGGACACCAGGTACTGCGCATAATAGAAAAAGGTCGTAAAATATGACCCAAAAAAGTGTTTTGATTCAGAGGCCAACAAACAACAATTAAAAGTTTAGGTAATTCTAAAAATACTGGTAAATTAGGCAGACACTTTTGAGAGGGTTTATAATTAATAAATCAACCCCAAGTTGATTTTTTTTATATATGATTTGAAGTGTTTGATTCACGCTGAAATTTTAATAGCGTCTTAATTAAATATAAAAAAAAAATAATTCCAAAAAG